>CAUYRH010111532.1:0-10732 GCA_963574655.1 Perodicticus potto
TCTTCTGCTTTCTCCATTCTGTTACTGAGGGATTCTACTGTATTTCTCAGATCTTTGAGGGCTGCAAATTCTTGTGTCAGTGTGTCAAAATCTTTGGTGATTTTGTCTTTGAATTTATTGAATTCTTGAGACAACTTTTGAAATGCTCCAACTTTACCTCCATTCTACTAATCTTATTTGCAATCCAAACTCTGAATTCGATTTCTGACATCTCAACCATTTGTCTATAAATGGGATCTTCAGTTGTATCCACTGTATCATCCCTTGGGGGAGTTGATCTACTTTGGTTATTCATGTTACCGAAGTTTTTCTGCTGATTCCGCTCCATGATTATTTTACACTGTTTGGCTAGATGAGCAGATAAGGTGAAGTTGGGTTGGGGGGCTCCTGGAATAGTGATTAGTTAGCCCTTTACCCAAGAGCTGTGACTGGGTGTCTGTACCTTTTCCCCTAGAGATTTGCAAAGGACCCGTACAGTGCTATGGCCTGAGACACTGGGGTCTTGGTGTGGTGGGGCCAAGTGGCTTGGTATTGTTTTCAGTTGGTCTCTGTCCTACCCTAGTGAATTAGTTACTCTGGGATTAAGTCTCAGCTGTGGAGAAATGCCAGCAATTAAGTCACCCTGCCCCCCAGGGGCAACACTTGGAAAAGGAAAATCAAACTTCCCCACAACCACACACCCAGGGCACCACTTTGGATAGTCCTTGGGTGATTGGTCCAGTCCAAGAGATCCGAATCAATTGTCCCAGACAGCACCCAGTCTCAAGTGAGGGAGTTTAAAAGGTCTCTGGCAACTAGATAACAGAGGTCTACTGGCAGCTCGAGTATGACTCATTGTGGTGCTCTGTGGAATCAGAAGGACCCTCCCACCCCCCAGCAAATAATTAGTCTAGGAAGGGTGATACCTCCTTCCCCACTTTGCACCTCTGTCATACCCAGTCACTGGTAACCCTGCAGGGCTATGACCTATTTCCCTCCAATGAGGAGATGCTTCAGGGGTTTGAGCCTGCCTGAGTCACAGAGAGATATTATGTCTCATCAGCAGGCCTCTGCACTCTGCCACTATCTGGCAGAGGAAGCTGAGGCCTGAGAACCTTGGGTTGTTAATGAAAGTTGGGGCGGTTCCCTCAGTTCCAGCACTGCTCCTGATTGATATTGCTGACACTTATATTTGTGCAGAATTTGTAATTCTGTCCTGGCTGTTTTCCCCTGTCAACCAGGTGCTGTTTGAGTTCACAGAAACTGTGACTCAGCCATGGTCTGTGCCGCTGCCCACAGCTGGTGATTCTGTTTCCCCTACAGTCTGTGTTGGGGCGAGCGTGGCTCACACTTGGCTCAGAGTTCCAGCCTCAGCCTGGCTGCCTTAGTCTCAGCTGTGACCCTTGAGGGCTGGGTGTTCTTAGGCTAACTAAAGCAGTCCTCTGGCTCAGCCCCACCCTGGGAGTATGCCATTTCTGCGCATGTGTCTTCAATTCTCCATTCTGCTGCACTCTGCCCAGGCCGGTACTGCCTCAGGCATACCCTTTGCTCACGGGGTCTGAGTTACCACCCCAGATCTATTCTGCCAGTGTCTGCCACCAGAGAAGATGCCTGGCTTTCTCTGATTGCCCAGAGAGATAGTGAGTGTCCTTCCAAAATATCCCCAGGGGTGTGAGCCTTATTGTTCTTGCTGCTGCCACTGCTGCTCTTGGCTGGGGTGGGGGTGAAGGTGGTGTCAATTCCTCCCTTTCCCATATGGTTCAGTCGGTCCACCGTTTTCTCCTTACCCCTGTACCACAGAATCAGCACAGACCTGCCCAGCCCACACCCTGTCCACACCTCTTGAGAAAATGCCCAAGAATCTGGCTTCCAGACCTTGGGGTGACAGTGAAGGGGTGTGCTAGGAGTTCAGAATTGCAGGTAGAGAATTTATAGTTTTATACAGTTTTATGCCTGGCAGGAGAGTGACATGGCACCCTAGTAGGGGAAGGAGGTCTGGTTTTTAGAGGGCCTGTCCCGTGGGATATAATGGGAGGATTATTGACCTCTGCTTGCTTGTTTGTAGAAAGTATACTACGAGCTGTTCTCAGTGGGGAGGGGACTCCCATTTGCTTGGCGATGGATTTTGTCTCTTTTGTTTGTATCCTTGGGGTCGCAGCTCACCTCAGCAGGATTGATGTGCATTCTTCAACCTTCTCTCTCAGCTCAGCTCCAAACCATTAGCTTACCTGCTAAACTTCTGTCCTTTAACTCTCCTTCTGGATGGGAGCCTCTGTGGAAAGCTGGCCCCAGTCAGCCATCTTGCCTCCACCCCTATCAATTTTTTTATTTTTTATTCTTTTGAGACAAGAGTCTCATTTTATTGCCCTTGGTAGAGCGCTGTGGTGTCACAGCTCACAGCAACCTCAAATTCTTGGGCTTAAGCAATTCTTTGCCTCAGTCTCCCAAGGAACTGGGACTACAGGCGCCTGCCACAACACCCAGCTATGGTTGTAGTTGTCTTTGTTGTTTGGCAGGCCCAGTCTGGGTTGAAACCTGCCAGCTTTGGTGTATGTGGCTGGCTCCCTAGCTGCTGAGCTGTAGGCACTGAACCTACACTTAAGTTTTTAATACATCTGGAATTCATAATGGTAAAAGGTACAAAGCAAGGATCTAAATTACCATTTGCCAAATACCTAACTAGTCCCACAAGTAATCACTAATGCCACCTTTATGACATATGAAAGTTACATATTGACATAGATGTAATTAGGTTTCTGGGATATTTCCATAGGGGCACATTGCTTTTGTAATCATATCTTTATTATGTGTTTGAATATCTGGCAAGGTATAGTCATAAGGAAAGAGGGAGGAAAAAGTAGGAAATGATAAATTCAGTTGTGTATATGTTGTGTGTGAGGTCATGTTGTAGCAACTTCAGGTAAGGAGGTCTAAGATTTGGATGTGATTCTAAAGCTAGGAGGAGAGGTTGGGACTGAAAATACAGATTTCAGATAAAGGGTATAGTGGAAGCAAAAACTGAGCATGGGGCCAGCACAGTTGTTCATGCCTGTAATCCTAGCACTCTGAGAGGCTGAGGTGGGAGGATCCCTTCAGCTCAGGAATTCCAGACCAGCCTAAGCAACAGCAAGACCACGGTTCTACTCAAAATAGAAAAATTAGCCAGGTGTTCTGGTGGACACCTGTAGTCCCAACTACCTGGGAGGCCACGGCAGTAGCATCACTTAACTCAGGACTTTGAAGTTGCTGTGAGCTGGGCTGATGCCACGGCATTCTAGCCTGGGCAACAGAGTGAGACTATCTCAAAGGGGGAAAAAAAAAGAAAAGAAAAAGCAACTGTGAGCATGACATTGCTCAGAAAAGGCAAAAGAACACTGTTCACTCTCTCTTTTTGTGCTTTCTTGCTGGGCTCCTACTGCCACACAGCATGTGCCCTGTTCTCTTACCTAGTCCTGCTCCTTTGAATACACTCCTGCCTCCAGAGCAGGGGCCATGGTTTTCTTGCAAATTCATTTATTCATCCATCATCCATTCAATCATCAGTGCCTGGTACCTAGTAGGTGATGAATATGTGTTGATTGATTTTTGAGTGTGTAAAATGCTTTTGCATTGCTTTAACCTATTTGATGACTCTCCTCTCCTCCTTGAAATATTTTACCTCTCACGTGGATTTCTTCTGGTCTTTTTGACCTCTCCTGCAAAGCCTTTTTTGTTGTTGTTGGTTCTTCCTCTCAACCCCAGCTCTAAATGCAGGAGTGCCCCAGAGCCTGCTCATTAGGCTTCTTCTCTTTTATACAGATATCATTCCCTATAGGACTCTCACAGTGTGAGTTTAAATTTCACCTCAATGCTGATGACACTCAAATTCCTATCCCAGTCTGGATGACCTCTCTTCCTTAAATCCAGGCCTGAAATCAAACTGCTTACTTAGCATCTCCATTTGGATGTCTAGCAGGCACCTCAGACTTAACATGTCCAAATCAACTGCCATCTTCAGCTTTTTTCATCTGTATCAACAGCGACTCCATCTTTCCCATTCTCAGGGCAAAACTTGCTGCTTCTTTTCTTCTGCCCCACACCAGGCCCATGAAGAAATCACTTCTACCTTCAAAATATATCCAGGATTTTCTCTCTCCTCACCATCCCTGGTGCTGCCACAAGCCTGCTCTCAGCACTATTTTCTCTCACCCAGATTACAACACTCACCCCTCAACAGGTCTCTCTGCTTCTTGCTTCCTTCTGGTCCCTGCATTATTTTTCTTTAAGAGACAGGGTTTCACTCTATCACCCAGGCTTAAGTGCAGTGGCGTCCTCAGAGCTCAAGCAATCCTCCTGCCTCAGCCTCCCAAGTAGCTGGAAGTACAGGCATGTGCTACCATGCCTGGATAATTTTTCTTTCTTTTGTAGAGATGAGGTCTCACTGTGTTGTCCAGGCTGGTCTTGAACTCCTGGCCTCAAGAGATCCCCTTGCCTCAGCCTCCCAAAGTGCTGGGATTACAGGTGTGAACTATAATCCCTGGCCCCTTACTCCTCCTTGGATGTATTCTCTACATAGTAGCCAGAATGAACCTGTGGAAATGAAAGTGTGATCATGTTACTACTCAAAACTCACTCACATGGTTTGTCATCTTGTTCAGAGTAAGAGCCTGTGACCCATAAGGCCCATGTGTGTTGCTCCCCATCATTTCTTTGCCTCTCCTCTTCCTCCCTACTCTTCCAACCTCTCCAGCCATACTGGTCTCCTTGCTTTTCCCAAACACACTAATTATCCTCCTAATTCAGAGCCTTTGCTACTCTCTCTGCTATGGCCCTGCCCCTCCCACATCAGCAAGGCCAGCTCCTCTGCTTTCTTCTGTCTACACTCAAAAGAACAGCCCTCAGCGAGCCCTCCCCAGGCCCCACTCTACAACTCCACACTCTCCCAACAGCTTCAGCTTCCATGCTTCATTTTTTTTCTCATTAGCATCTACCACTAACACATAGGTACTTCTTTTTGTTTACTGTCCTCTACCTTACTCGAATGGAAATACCATGAGGATAAAGTTTTGTATGCATGTGTTTGTGTGTGTGTATTTTATCCCTGGTACACAGAAAGTATGTGATAAATTTTTGGTAAACGAACAAATGAATACATCTGAGCCTCATCATGTCTCTAAGCTGAACAAGCCAACTGAACACTATCTCCATCTTACAGATAAGGAGACTGAGGTTCCATGAGCTTATAAGAGGAGGAGCTTGACCAAATCCAGATGTCCCCAATTTCATGACCTTTATATTTTTCACTTCACAAGTAATACCCTCAGACTTGGCCAGCAGGGATCCTTCCCTTGGCCCTTTAGAGTATCCCTTTGGGGGTCTTCTCTGTCTGGGTACCCTTGCATTAAGTGGAGTCTAGGGGCCACCTGAAGTTTTCAAGGCCTCTTTTAGATCATGTCCAAGAAGCCCAGCACTCTGGCATTTCCTGTCCAATTGGCAAATGGCACCTGCGTCTGTTGACAAGATCAGTTTTGGATTCATCCCAAGCCTGTCTCTATCCTTGGCCTGAACCTGAAGGATGCTTAAAGGGCAGTTGTTTACAGGATCTGTGGGTAGAACTTGAACATATGGGTTGGGCTGATCCACACACATGTAATTTCCCCTAGAGTTGGGAGCAGAAGAGAAGTAGTGTAAGTGGGAAATGGAGAATATGAGCACAATAACTCAAAGTAAACTCTTCGTGGATACATTAAACAGTAGGATTGATGCAGATGAGAAGAAAATCAATAAACTAAGTGATTAAAATATAAAGGAGTAATTTAGATTACTCCACTGTGGAGTTCCCAAAGTAGATAATAGAATAAAACAGTATAGGAGAAAAAAAATTTTTTTTTATATACTAGTTGAACATGGTAAAACTATTAATAAACAGAAATACCTGGCAGGCGTAGGGCTCATGCTCATGATCCTAGTACTTTAGAAGGCTGAGGTGGGAAGTTCACCTGAGGCCAGGAGTTTGAGACCAGCCTGAGAAAAACATGTTCCTGTTTCTACAAAACCCAGAAAAATTAGTGGGGTGTGGTAGTATGTGCTTGCAGTCCCAGCTACTCAGGAGGCTGAGGTAAAAGGATCTCTGAGCTCAGGAGTTTGAGGTTACAGAGAGCTATGATGTCATGGCACTGTACTCTAACCTGGGCAACAGAACAAGATCCTGTCTTGAAAGAAAGAAATGAAAGAAAGCAAAGGAAGAAAAGAAAAAAGGAAAGAAAGAAATCATATAAACCTATGAAAAGACACCCTCATCATTCTCATTAGTAATAGAGAAACGCAAATGTAAACCACAATAAGATACTTTTTTCTCATCTACAAGATATACAAAACATTAGGAAGTTGGGCAATACCAAGAGATGGCAAGGTTGCAGAGGAATGAAGAGGCTTATACAGTTCTGGTGGGAGTGTAAATAGCTACTATCACACTACTCAGTAACTGTAGTGAGTGTATCAGGGGGAGTGTTTATTCAAGTAGATGAGTTTGTATGCACACAAGAACATTTATAGAGGTATGGCTTGTAATAGCAAATAACTATTATTCCCAAATGGCCCTCAAGATAGGATAAAGGGAGGGGGTGGAGATGGGCAACTGGAGCCAGCTTTCCACAGATGCTCCTGTCCAGAAGGAGAGTTAAAGGATAGAAGTTTAGCAAGGAAGCCAATGGTTCAGATATGAGCCAAGAGAGAAAGTTGAAGAACACACATCAACCCTGCTGAGGTGAGCTGCCACTCCAAGGATACAAATAAAAGGTACAAAATCCATTGCCAAGCAGATGGGAGTTCCCTCCCCCATGAGAATACCTCATAGTACACTCCATACAAACAAGCGAGCAGAGTTCAAATATTCTCTCATTTTATCCCATGGGAGAGACCCTCTAAAAACCAGACCTCCTTCCTCTACTAGGGTGTCATGGCACTCTCCTGCCAGGCATAAAACTATAAAACTGTATATATTCTCTACCTGCAATTCTGAACTCCCAGCACTCCCCTCCACTCTCACCCTGAGGTCTGGAAGCCTGTCACCCGTGGAGTCCAGATTCTTGGGCATTTTTTCAAGGGGTGTGGACAGGGCATGGGCTGTTGCTAACCTGTGCTGATTGTCCAGCATGGGAGAAAGGAGAGGATGGTCAGCTGAGAGGGAACCGTACAGGAGTGGCAGTGCCCCAAGACATAGAGCAGCAGCTGCAGCAGCAGGAACAATAGGGCTCACACTGCTGGGGATATTTTGAAAGGACACTCCCAGTCTCTCTGTGCAACCAGAGGAAGCTGGGCATCATCTCCAGTAGCAGCCACTGGAGGAATAGAAACACAGGCCCCATGAGTAAAGGGTATGCCTGAGATACCAGCCTGGGCTTAGCATGGAGACTAGAACATGTGCATGCAGAGACAGCAGACTCCCAGGGTGGGGCTGACCCAGCATACTGCTTCACTGAACCTCACATGCACCCAGCCCTCAGGGGATCATAGCTGAGGCAAAGAGAGTTAGGCAGTGACTGGAACTGACAGCTAAGCGTCTGTTCTGACTGCATCCACTGTAACAGGAACTACAGCTGAGACTGGGCAGTGGCACAGACATGGCAGAGTTGCTCAAACAGTGTCTGATCCACAGGGGAAAATAGCCAGGACAGAAACAAATTCTGCAAAGTTGTTCTGTTTTGTCAGCAACATCAATCAGGGGCAGGGCTGGAACTGAGTGAAACACTCCAGACCCCATTAAGCACCCGAGGTTGTCAGGCCTCATCTCCCCCTGCCAGGCAGTGGCAGAGAGTGGCAGCCTGGCTGAGGACAAATCCATCTCCCTGTGACTCAGGCAACTGCAACCCCCTGGAGCATCTGCTTATTGGAGGAAACTGGGTCACAGCCCTACGGGGTTACCAGTGACTGGGTGTGACAGAGGTACAAGGGTGGGGAAGGAGACAGCAACCTTCCCAGACTAATTTATTTGCTGGGTGGGTCCCTCTGAACTCACAGAGCACCGGAGCTAGTCATACTTGAGCTGCCAGCAGACCCCTGCTATCTAGTTGCTGGAGACCTTTTGAACTCTCCCACCTGAGACTGGTGCTGATTGGGACAATTGATTTGGACCTCTTGAACTGGGCCAATCACCTGAGGCCTATCCAAAGTGGTACCCTGGGTGTGTGGTTGTGGAAAGGTTTGATTTTCCTTTTCCAATTGTTGCCTGGGGGTGTGTGTGACTTAATTGTTGGTATTTATCCACAGCTGAGACTTCAACCCAGAGTAACTGATTCACTAGGGTGAGACAGAGACCAGCTGAAAATAAGGCAGAGCCACTTAGCCCCATCACACCAAGAAGGTCCCCAGTTTCTCAGGCTGTAGCATTGTATGGGTCTTTGGCAAAGCTCTAGGGGAAAAAGTACAGACACCAGTCCCAGATTTTGGGCAAAGGACTGGCCAATAACTATTCTGGGAGCCCCCAACCCAACTTCTTATCTGCTCATCCAGCCAAATGCTGGAAAATAATCATGGCAGAATCAGCAGAAAAGCTCTGGTAACATGAATAATCAGAGTAGATCAACCTCCCCCAAAGAACAATTTGGCAGAAACAACTGAAGATCCAATTCATAAACAGATGGCTGAGATGTCAGAAACTGAATTCAGAATTTAGATTGGAAATAAGATCAATAAAATAGAGAAGAGAAGGAATTAGAAATTCAAGGAGCATTTCAAAAGTTGTCTCAAGAATTCAATACATTCAAAGACAAAATCACCAAAGATTTTGACACACTGACACAAGAATTTGCAGCCTTCAAAGATCTGAGAAATACAGTAGAATCCCTCAGTAACAGAACGGAGAAAGCAGAAGAAAGGATTTCTGACATTGAAGACAAAGCTTTCGAATGCTCCCAAACTCTCAAAGAGGAAGAGGAATGGAGAGCAAAAAATGGATCATTTTCTCAGAGAACTCTGGGGTAATTCAAAGAGAAGCAATATTTGCCTGATAGGGATCCCTGAAGGCGATGAAGTGGCTTTGCAAGGCACAGAGGCTCTTCACGGGATTATGAAAGAGAACTTTCCAGACATACCAAGAGATTCTGAAATTCAGATAGCAGACATTTTCAGAACCCCAGCATGACTCAACCTGCATAAGACATCACCCAGGTGCATGATAATAAACTTCACTAAGTTAATATGAAGGAGAAAATTCTGAAAGCAGCCAGACAGAAGAAAACCATAACCTACAAGGAGCAAAATATGACTGCAGATCTCTCTGCTGAAACCTTTCAAGGTAAAAGAGGGTGATCATTGACTTTCAGTCTCCTAAATGAAAATATCTTTTAACCCAGGATCCTGTCTGTATCCAGCTAAACTGCATTTCATTTACGATGGAGAAATTAAATACTTTTAAGGCATTCACATGTTGAAGAAATTTGCCATAACTAAACCAGCTCTCCAGGATATTCTCAGACCTATCCTCCATAATGACAGTGCAATCCTCCACCACAAAAGTAAGCTCACTCAGAACCCTTTGATCAAATTTTAACTTCCACAGTGGCGAAAGGATTAAAAATGTCCACTGGACTTTCGAAAAACTCAATACCCAAAATTCTACCAATCTTATCAATATTTTCAATTAATGTGAGTAGCTTAAATTGTCCTCTAAAGAGCCACAGGTTGGCTGACTGGAAACAAAAACTCAGCCAGATATCTGCTGCATGTAAGAATCTCATCTTACCTTAAAAGATAAATATAGACTCAGGGTGAAGGGGTGGTCATCTATGTTCCAGGCAAATGGAAATCAGAAAAAAGCAGGTGTTGCAATCTTATTTGTAGACACAATAGGCTTTAAACCAACAAAAGTAAGGAAGGGTAAGGATGGACACTTCATATTTGTTAAGGGTAATACTCAATATGATGAGATTTCAATTATTAATATTTATGCACCCAACCAGAATGCACCTCAATTTATAAGATAAACTCTAACAGACATGAGCAACTTGATTTCCTCCAGCTCCACAGTAGTCAGAGATTGTAACACTCCTTTAGCAGTATTGGATAGATCCTCCAATAAGAAGCTAAGCAATGAAATTTTAGATTTAAACGTAACCATTCAACATTTGGATTGAATAGACATCTACAGAACATTTCATCCCAACAAAACTGAATACACATTCTTCTCATCGGCCCACAGTACATACTCCAAAATTGATCACATCTTAGGTCACAAGTCTAACCTCAGCAAATTTGAAAGAATAGAAATTATTCTTTGCATCTTCTTGGACCATCATGGAATGAAAATTGAACTCAGTAACAACAGGAATCTGCATACTCATACAAAAACATGGAACCTAAATAACTTTATGCTGAATGATAGATGGGTCATAGACAAGACAAAGAAGGAAATTACCAAATTTTTGGAACAAAACGACAATGAACACATGAATTTTCAGAACCTCTGGGATACCACAAAGGCAATCCTAAGAGGGAAATTTAAGTACTGCAAGCCTTCCTCAAGAGAATGGAAAGAGAAGAAGTTAACAACTTTATGGGATATCTCAAACAACTGGAAAAGGAAGAACATTCAAATCCCAAACCCAGCAGAAGAAAAGAAATAACCAAAATTAGAGCAGAATTAAATGAAATTGAAAACAAAAGAATTATACAACAGATCAATAAATCAAAAAGTTGGCTTTTTGAAAAGGTCAATAAAATAGATAAACCTTTGCCTAACCTAATCAGGAAAAAAAGAGTAAAATCTCTAATTTCA
>CAUYRH010111533.1:0-10539 GCA_963574655.1 Perodicticus potto
CCTTGAGTCTATGAGTATCCTTGCAAGTTAGATGGGTTTCTTGGAAGTGGCAGATTTTTTTCATCCATTCAGCCAGTCTCTATCTTTAAATGGAACGTTATGATTGTTTATATTCAATGTTAGTGTTGATATGTAAGATACTGTTCTGTTCTTCATGGTGAATACTTTCTAATTTCTTTGCTTTCTCCCTTGTGTTACTATTTTTGTAAGAGTTGTGACTTCTAACTTTCGGGTATTTTTGCATTGGTAGGTATCAACTGTTCTTTCCCCTGTGTAGTGCACTTTTAAGTATTTACAATAGGGAGATCCAGTGGTGGCAAACCACTTGTCTAGGAAAGATTTTATTTCTTTTTCATTTGTTAAGCTTAGTTTTGAAGCATACACAATTCATGACTTGCAGTTATTCTGTTTGAGAAGTATAAAAATGGTGCTCCAATCCCTTCTGGCTTGAAAGGTCTCTGCTGAGAAGTCTGCTGTTAATGTAATGGGTTTTCCTTTGTAAGTAACTTGTTACTTTCATCTTGCAGCTTCTAGGATTTTCCTCTTTAACTTTGGTCAGGCTAATGACTACGTCTTGGTGATGTTCTGTTTGCTGTGAATCTTCCAAGTGTCTGATGACTATCTTGTGTCTGGATGTCTAAGCCTGTAGCGATATCAGGGAAATTTTCCTCTATTATTCTCTCAAATAGGTTTTCTATGCTTATTGCTTTTTTCCTTCTACCCTAGGGATACCTGTACTTACCATATTAGCTCTGTTTGTATAATCTTAAATTCCTTGCAGTGATTATTCTTCTTTGTTCTTTTTTCTGTTTTTTGAGTTACTTTGAAATTCTTGTCTTCCAGCTCTGAAATTCTTTCTTTTGCTTGTTCTAGTCTGTTAAAGCTTTCTGATGTAATTTTTAAATTCCCTAAATGACTCTTTTGTTCTTTTAATTTCTGTTATCTCTTTTCTAATGTTATCTGTCTCTTCAGTAATTTTTCATTTAGATCCTATATTATTATTATTTTTTATTTCTTTGAGATGGTTTTCTATCAGCTCCTCAATTCCATTCATCTTACTTGCCATCCATATCTGAATTCCATATCTGTCATTCCAACAATTTCCTTTTCATTGAACTTCATTACTGGAGAGGTATTCTGATTCTGATCCTTTGAGGGTGTTCAGACAGCCTGTTTTTTAATATTACTAGAGTTTTTATGCTGTTTCCTTCTTGTCTGGGGCTACTTCTCTCAGCTAAAAGCAGTTAGCAGATATGGTACACCTGTTCTCCTCTGCTGGGATCTATGTTACTTGGTGAAGACAGAGATGGTTCCCTGTTAGTGTGATTGGGTCTTACCCCAGAAACTTGACCAGGCAGGAGAGGAGCAGATACACTGTGAGACTTTAATGCTGTTGCTCTGGTGTGTCTCCCCCATTCTCCTGTGGTTGTTGCTGGACCACGGTGGCAGGGCAGGCCTCTGGTGCCAGGTGCACACGTGAGGTAAGACTGGCCTGCAGAATGGGGTGTGCATGTGGGATGGAATAGGTCTGCTGGGCACAGTATACATATGGGCCTGGACAGCCACAGTGCCCAGTGTGTGGGAAGGATACAGTCCATGCAGAATACAGTGCAGGGCATAGTATATGCTCAGGGTGTAGTGGCCTCAGAGACTCATGTCTGTGGGGTAGAGGAGCCTGCCAATGTGAAGTGTGTTAGCAGGTCATAGCTCATGCACGGGGGAGAGGGTGCCCCTGGAAAGAGATGACCCAAGGGACAGGGCATCTATGCAAGATGGGGTAGGTTCACAGGCATGGCACTAAGCACTTGGGCTCAGGCAGCTATAGGGTGGGGCATGCAAGTTGGGCAGGGCACATGCAGCTTGGCATAGTTCCATAGCATGCAGTCTGCCCAGATATAAAGGCACTGGCTATGTTGGGTTTTGTCCCATGTCGGGGTTCTGCCCCAAGAGCAGCATCTGCTGAGACCTGTGGAGTGAAGTTAGGAGCAACAGTAAAGAAAGACAAGAGACATACAGTGGAATTAAAAGTGGGAGCTCAGGGTCCATTGCCAATTGTGGGATTCCAGCAATGGCCCAGAGTGTTTGCTTCACTCTGATTTTGTTGAAGTCTATTTGCCCAGAGGGTAACATGAGGGAGGGAGCAAAGACATCAGTAGTTTCTCGCATTGATCATGTCAGCGCCTATTATTATTATTATTGACCTTAAGGGTAGTCTTTAATAATCTGAAATCTGAGCCTTGTATTGGGAGAGCATCCTGCTTGAGATCTCACACACAGATTTCTAGGGAGGTGTTAAACTCAGCTAGTTCTCTGTGGAGGAAAACACCACCGGATTTAATCCCTTCTGAGGGATTGGTGGGAGGGAGGCATTTTCCTCCCATCACCACCACCACAGAGGATTTTCTTCTGTGATAAGGGATATAAGCTCTTCTGCCCGTATCTCAGAGCTGGAGCTACTCCCTTGGTCTCTGCCCCAGGCAAATGCAAATCTCTATAATGGATATCTGCTTTTCCTATTTAATGGGCAGGAAATGCCCTAGAAGATGTATCTTTTCTAGGACTTGCCATAATCTCTTTCAGGGCCATTACTCTCCCCAGTCTGCTCACAAACTCAGCAGGGTGTTTGTAAGCTGTATCTCCAACAGGCTAGCATTTCAGAAAAGGCAAGAAATTTGCTAGCAATGGCTAGCTTAAATGTAAACTAGCTGACTTTTCTTTGTTCCGACTCACTCAGCTTACTTTTTAAGTTTTCCTCTTTTTCTGAGGGTGCTTTCTTTTGCCAAGAATGGGGTCTTCGGACCCCATTCTCCCAGCAGTCCCACTCAGTGTTTTTCAGGCAACAGAAGTGGCAGTGGTGTAGTTGCCTGTCAGTAGGCAATGGTCACCAAGTGCTGTGGGCATTTGTTCTGCCTGGGTCTTGTGAGAGGTACAGTTGAGTAGGATTGCTTAGGCCACAGCAGCAGGTGCCAAGTACATGGTCTCCTGCTCTGTGCATCCCTTGCCCATAAGGTGCATACCAGCTCTGGGACTCCCAACTCCCTCTCTGACTGCTAAGGGCAAAGGGAGGCAGTGGTCAGAGATTGGACCATTGGGCAAAAGTCACATTCCAGGCTTGGGATGTCACAATAGGGGCAGCCATAGCACTCAGGGTTTGCAAACTAGCCATCTGTTTTCTCTAGGGCAGCGTTTTTCAACCTTTTTGATCTCATGGCACACTTGAAACTATAGTTAAACTTCCATGTCACACTTAAATTATGTTGATTAAAAAAAAAAGAGTTAAAAGGGCAGTGCCTGTGGCTCAGTGGGTAGGGCACTGGCCTCATATACCGAGGGTGGTAGGTTTGAACCCAGCCCTGGCTAAACTGCAACAAAAAAATAGCTGGGCATTGTGGCAGGCGCCTATACTCCCAGCTACTAGGGAGGCTGAGGCAAGAGAATTGTCTAAGCCCAAGAGTTGGAGGTTGCTGTGAGCTTTGACGCCATGGCACTCTACCGAGGGTGACAAAGTGAGACTCTGTCTCAAAAAAAAAGAAAAAGAGTAAAGAAAGAATATACTTACTGTGCTTTGAACGTCCTTTAAAAATAATGTAATTAATAACCTTTAAAAATTTTTGTGGCACACCTAAGATCCTCTCACAGTACACCAGTGTGCACTGGCTGAGAATCACTGCTCTAGAGCAATGCAGCTGCACAGCCTCTGTCAGGTGTTTCTATCAGTCTGGAGCCTGCTACAGTGATGGGGCTGTTTCGCTGCTCCAGTTGCAGTATCCTCAGGGGAAGCGTAGAGCCTGGGATTCTTTCCCTTGTCCCTTTCTCACATGTGGGTGCCTTCTCTAATTACCTGTGGTCCTGATGAACAGCTTATCTCACTTCTGTCTTCACTTCACTCCTGCCTTTTCTCTCTGTGGATTCCCAGGGCTATTGCTCAAATGATTGATCCAAAGGTGTGGCTATCTATTTGCCACCTTTGATCCTCTCCACAGGAATATCCTTGTGCAGGCTGCTTCTAGTCTGCCATCTTGCCTCAATTAGCTTGTGTTTTGTTCTAAGTGTTTGGTTCCTGGAAGGCCTAGTACATTCTCAACCATCCCCAAAGATGATTTTGGAAAGCAGACTCTTGAGAGAGATCTCTCCTTTTATCCAATAGCAAGTAGAACTTACCTCTATTATCCTTCTTAGCAGTTGACTGGGAAGTTCCATCAGGTCAGGCTGTGTGTCCATGTATTTTCATTGATCTATCTCTAATGCCTAGCATTGTGCTGAGTATATAGTAGGCGTTCAATTAAATATCTTTAATGCATGATTTTTCATTTTGAATTGTTAGCTTATTTACACTATAGACTTTGATTTTTTTTCTGTCACAGTGATTCTATCTTGTTTCTCTCCAAATTCTCAGTGAATGATTGATTGATTGATTGATTGATTAATTCATTGATAAGGGTCACCAGAATATGAGAGGGAAGTATTCTAACTGTGGGGAAGAAATGCATTTGCATTGTTATGGATGAAAGTATTGTCTAGGAGATGTAGCAAGGTGGAAGATGTGGAGGAGAAAGGTGCTTCTGTAAGAGTGATTCTCAACCCTGGCTGCACTTTGGAATCACTCAGACAGCTTTTAAGAATCCCAATGCCCAGATTGTACTGGGAAACTCTTAAATACCAATCTCTGAGAGTGGGACTCATGCATCAGCAAAACTCCCCAGGTGATTCAAATGAAGCCCAGTTTGGAAACCAGTAGTGTCGACATTGGCTCTGATCTTTCTAGGGAAAGTTTGTAAGAGACAACATATGTGGAACACTTTTCACAGTGCCTGATATTCAATAATTCACCTGCATGTTATTTCTTACTAAATGTATACTACAAGTGATGCCCTTTTATGTGTATTCTCACATTTCTTCCTGCCCTGTTAGGTAGGAGTTATAATAATCTTGCTACATATAAAGCAACAAAGCTTAGACAGATTTAAGTTACTGATCTTTCTGTGACAAATACTGTCATTAAAAGCTGGTAATCGACTAGGTGCAGTGGCTCACGCCTGTAATCCTAGCGTCCTGAAGGCCAACGTGGGTGGATTGCCTGAGCTCACTGGTTCCAGACCAGCTTAAGGAAGAGCAAGATCCCCATCTCTAAAAATAGCCAGGCAATGTGGCAGGCACCTGTAGTCTCAGCTACTCAGGAGGCTGAGGCAAGAGAATGGCTCAAGCCCGAGAGTCTGAAGTTGCTGTGAGCTATGATGCCACAACACTCTACCGAGGGCAATAAAGCAAGACTCTGTCTCAAAATAAATAAATAAATAATAAATAAATAAAAGCTGGTACTCGTCAGTTACTGTTTTTAACAGAGGATTTCTGATAGTTAAGTTTTCAAATCATAGTATATGTGTTGAATATTTTCTTCAACTAAATTTGGTGGGATTAACCACTCAGTGGATATTCACCTGCTTGTTGAAGGTTTACAGAGGATAAGCAGGCCTCCTCTTTTTTCTTCACAACTTTCTGTAATGTGTGGTTACTAATTCTATGTGGTGTGGTCACTAGTTCCTAAAATAACCTTTTATATGCCTGGATCACTCATCCTGCCAGCTGGAATGGCCATGTGGTGGGGACTGAAGGAATGGGCAAGATAAAAGACAGACCAGGGAGGATGTGCTGGATGGGTGTTCTTTGAAGCAGGCAGAGGAGAAGGTGTGTGAGGGGTGGGCTGGGTGTGAAGGGAGAAGGGCCTGAGGTGTGTCGGCGTGAGGCTTGCCATGCACAGTAACTCAGAGACTTTTCTGGCACTTCTGTCAAGAGTTGCTCATTTTATTTTAGTTGGTTTTTACAAGCAAAGTAATATGTTGGAATGATAATTCAGAGGGTTTTTGACTTTTTAAGCTGACTCATATTTAGTGACATTTGGAGACATTTACACAATTCTTTGGGCAGTCGTGACTGTGTCCTTCACCAGCACATCTTCATTCTAACTTCACTTTTGCAGGAGCACTTGTTTGACTTTCTAATAGAAAGGATGTTGTGAGTTATCAGCTGTGATAGGAAGTGCTATGCACATTTTCGTGCATTGGCTTTTGTGATAGATTTTCTGTAGCGTGTTAGGGAGCCATCCATAAATTGATCTCAAGTAAAGGCTGTATTTGCATCTTCCCCTTCCTGGGCTACCCCTCACCCTCTCCTGCTCTGGCTCTCATTTCCTATTTCTTATGTAGAAGCTTTCCTAAGACTCATTTTGGTCATTCATTATCTTTGAAAATTTGAATTCACTAAAACATGTGGAGGCATTAGGATGTTCATTGTACCCATCTTTGAGTCTGTGTAACCAGGAGTGATGAATGGGGAGATGTTTCTGTCATCACTTAGCCCTGGAGCACTTTGTCCTCTGACTTAACGATGGTATGACCAGAATGGATACCTGGAGGAGGGGCTGGGTTTAGAGTGGTTTAATTGCTGTTCTAGTACATGTCAGTATGACACGATCTGCGAAAGGAAGTTTCCCTAAAGAATTTAACTGCACATCAGTCACATTTTGTTTATTCAGAAGAGGTACGTGTACTTTCATTTTCCCAGATGGTCTATTTTGTAAACTTTTTGGGATGGGGCTGTATATAGAGAGAGGAACTAGCTGGTCTGCCTGAATGTGCCTCAAATTTATGCAAATTTCTCACAGTGCAAAAGTTTCAACAATACCCTTTGAATTATTTTTATTTTAATTTTTTTATTTCCAACTTTGGATTTTAATTTTTTTCGAACTATAAGACAAGTTAAAAGATTAGTGTAACAAACACCCTTACACTTGCCATCTGTAGTTTACATTGTTATAGGGAGTCTGTTCTTGACTCCAATTAAGTAATTTTTTTGGTGTTAGTCACAGGTCCCTTTTAAAATCCATTGGTTTTGGCTTATCACTCATAACTTTTCAAGGAATGAGGGGGTCCCATTAACTTCTGCCTTTATGCTAAAAAAGAAAAAAGAAGAAGAAAGAAAGAAAATCATAGAACCTTCACTGTTAGTGTCTTTAATGATAGTATTGGATCTCATGAAGAATTTCTTTCCTGTGAATTGTGTTTATCTTTATCCTTTCATCTTTCCTTTTCTTAGGGTATTGAGAGTTGACCATCATGTCTTGCTGAACACAGGGGTTTGGCATTAAATTATTGGTTTGCAAAGTACCATTGCCACTTCCACAAAAAAATGACTGGCTGGATATCATATAGAAATACTTTTCATTCTTTTGCGTTCACATTGATGTGCATTTGAGAGACAGAAACATCAGAAGAGCAGGATCAGAAAAGCAGGATCCTTGGTATGACCTAAGTTGTCAGTGCCGTCTCTCTACAGAGCTATGACTGACTGGCTGCTACATTGGGGTTCAGTTTAGAATACTCCTGGGTTGCATTTGGCTCATTGGAAGAGCTGCTTCACCACCACATAACTCAGGTTGGGTGTTGACAAGAGGAAAGCACAATGTTCTGCTCTGTATTTCAGGGGAAACATCAGGATAGAGAGCAAATTACATCGTGTAGCTCAGAAGGAGGGTTATCTAAGGAAACAAAATAGGCTTTTTTTAAGGTATTGGTAAAAATATGATATATTTGAGAAGTAAGCACCTAGAACAAAGTCTTACATGCTTAAGACTTAGCATTGCAAATATGATATATTTGAGAATGGTTAGCATAAAGTAAGCACCTAGAACAGTCTTACATGCTTTAAAGTATGCTAAAAAAAGTTTTATTAAGTTTTATCTGTAAGATACAAAACTTTCTTTTTTTATCTCATATTTAATTTTCAGATATAAAAGTTTCTAAATTGCTTTGATAGTATCAAAAGATATATAGAGGCAAATTAACATGTTCCCTGTTATCCCTTTTCTTCTGTGTATAGACACATACAACAATATAGTGATGTATAAATATCATCTGTTTAAACTAAGACAGTAGAGATGGCTGTCTAGAAAAAGTGCCTCATAAGTGGACAGACATCTTTCAAGTTGAATCAGTGATAAAATTTTGTCATTTGAGGTAGTGGGATAAACTATAATCATAGTTTATAAACTTTTTATTCTTAAAAATATTATCATTAAAAATCTAGGGAGATTTGTTTCACCTTATAAATCTATTGAAACATTTCAGTAGAAAGCAGGTTAATTGATTAGAACTTCTGTTAGCAAAAATTTTATAATTTAAATATATTGAGTATAAGAGATATATTTTGTCAAAATTTACTTACAGCTTATCTACCAAACCTCAAATTCTATAAATCTATAGATTATTATAGATAATTATAGAAATTATAAATTCTATAATTCTATAACCTCAAATTCTATAAATTTTAGAAAATTATAGAAATTATAAATTCTATAATTCTGATAATAGAACCTCAAATTCTATAAATTCAAATTCTAATAATAGAACCTCAAATTCTATAAATTCAAATTCAAATAGAACCTCAAATTCTATAATTCTAATAATAGAACCTCAAATTCTATAAATTTTAGATAATTATAGAAATTATAAATTCTATAATTCTATAACCTCAAATGCTATAAATTTTCAAAATCTGTAAATTCATAGGTATGTAAAGGCAGAAAGCAGACCTTCCTTAAGATTTTTTATTTTTTTGAGACAGAGTTTCACTTTGTTGCCTTGGGTAGAGTGTCCTGGCATCGTAGCTCACAAGCAACCTTAAACTCTTGGGCTCAAGAAACCCTCTTGTCTCAATTTTTCATTTTTAGTAGAGACAGGGTCTTACTCTTGCTCAGGCTGGTCTTGAACTTAAGAGCTTAAGCAATCCACCTGCCTTGGCCTGTCAAAGTACTAGGATTATAGGTGTGAGCCACCGCACCTAGCCTTAAGATTTTTAAATTGTTTCCTATGCTTTCTGTTCTCAGATTTATGTAGGTGATATTATAATGTCAGTATTCTTGACTATAATTTAACAGAAATTATTGTTATAAGGTTGAGTTACTAGATATAGACAAGGTGGTGAATGGTTACAGAAATAACTTCAAATTTGATATTTTTGACATGTAATGATTTTATAGAGTAGAGGAAAAGAGTAAGAATTAAATCCTTTAAGAGTCAAATGGTAAGCAGAGTAATTTCTTTCCAAAGTTGTTCACGTCCTACTCCTGGAAACTGATGAATATTATTTCACGTGGTAAAGGTACTTTGCATGTGTGATTGAGTTAAAGATCATGAGATGGGCAGATTACCCTGGGTTATCCAGGTGGCTCCACTGTAACCTAGAAGAGGGACACAGGAGTGTCAGAGACCAAGAGCAATTTGAAGATGCTCTGCTAGGTGCCTTTATGATGGAGGAAGGGCCCACAGGCCAAAGAATGCAGGTGGTCTCTAGAAGATGGAAAAGGCAAGGAAATGGATTCTCCCATAGAGTTTCCAGAAGGAAACATCTTGTCTTTAGTTCAATGTGATCCATTGCAGACTTCTGTCATCTCTAATTATAAGCTAAGAAATTTGTGTTGTTTTAAGCCATTAAGTTTGTGGCAATTTGTTACAGCAATAATTGGGGACTGATATAGTCAGGTGTTAAGTTGGTCGCAGGTATAACTGTATTTTGTTTTAATAATTTTATTAAATCATAATTGTGTACATTGGTGCAATCATAGGGCAGAATGTGCTTCATATACAATCAGAAATATTTTGATTGTACTGTTAGAGTTAGCCTTCATGGCATTTTCTTAATCACTATATGAAGACATTGATACTCTACATTTAATAAGTTTCACCAGTACCCTGCTAAGATGCACTGTAGGTGTGATCCCACTGATTGCCCTCCCTCCACCCATCCTCCCCCCTCCCCTCCCCTCCCTTTCCCTTTTCCCTGTATTCTTGTGCTATAATTGGGTTTTAGCCTTCATATGAAAGCTATAAATTAGCTTCATATTAGGGTTGTGTACATTGGATACTTTTTCTTCCATTCTTGAGATACTTTGCTAAGAAGAGTATGTTCCAGCTCCATCCATGTAGATAAGAAGATTAAAATCTGCTTGTGATCATTTCCCAGAGTGCTAATCCAAAGGTTTCATGAAATGTAGAAACATATAGTAATCTTTAGATGCAGAATTTACTGAAGCCACTGAAATTCATCATCGGTATTGGGCAAATTCAAAGTAATTTTATCAAAATTAGTCATAATTATATTAGTAGATGGAAATAAAGCCAGAATTTAAATCATTCTGAACAGGATAAATATTTAACTTCAACATTTCTTCAAATTAAATATTATTTCAAAAAAAAAATCACTTCCTGAATTATTAGTCCTTGATATTGAAGGACTCACTTTTTAATCTGTGACTCACTGGAAACCTTGTAATGAAGCAGACCTGACTAACTTTGTGCTGGGGTTACCAGAAGAATGCTGGGATCAATTGCTAGGGAAAGCCAGCCATCTGGCTGGAAGGCTCATCTGCAGAGCAGAAAGAGCTGACAGCCATGGGGTGCTTCCTCTCTGAAGTCCAAACAAAGAACAAAAATGTTTTCACACAGTAAATGAGAAAATCTCATGAATGTTATGTCAATCAGGCAG
>CAUYRH010111534.1:0-20997 GCA_963574655.1 Perodicticus potto
CTGTTGTTTACTATGGGATTAGTCTTACATTTTGAGGTAAACAAAAGAATTTGTATTGCTTGATAAACTATTAGCTTGTAAATTTTAAAAAGTTTCTTTACCTCAATTAACTTAATGGACCAATAAACTATAAAAGATGCTTTCTTTACCTTGAGTCATAGTCTCATTTGTGCCTTTTTGTAGGACAGAAAAACATGCCAGAGAGACGTGTGCTGCTTTTTCTGTTTTCTTACATTCTCTGAAACATCTATTAGTTTGCCTGCAAGAATCAGGACATACAGAGCAATGGGGCAAAAAAACCCTATTTTTGCTCTTTACTTTATAGACCCAGCCTCGATTTTTCCTCTCCTGCGTCTTACAAATTGGCACCTATTTGGGCAGATGAAGAAAGCACCTAGTGTAGTGACCGTCGTGATTGGCAGCAGCCGATGCCAGGTGTTAATGACATGAAAGATTTCTTCCTGCTCCATCCCGTAGCAAAGCACAACAACTGAGGCAGGGCTAATCTTTTACTTTTCTTTCTTTCTTTTTTCTTTTTTTAGCTGCTATAATGTTGAAGAATTTGTAAGGAAAGAAGAAGTATCTGTGGTTTGAGACCTGAGTGGATCTTTCACCTCCTCTTCCTGCATCTGCTTCAGGCCTCAAAGGCCCTGTCCTTGGTTCTCCTCCTAAATAATCTAGTCCATTGCCATGAACTTGAGAACTCCATTTTTGATAGTCTACTCAACCTCTCCACCTCGATTTCCTCGAACCTATATCCAAACTACATTCATCTCCCACCCACTACCTAAGCTTGCTGCGTCTTAGATATGTAGTATTCCTCTCCTGATTGATTTCAGTTAGTGCCATCATCTCCAGCTTCCAGGCTGGGAATCTTCTAATCATCTCTGGACTGTTCCCCTCCCTAGGGAAATCACCTGAATCTAGCTGTTCATTTTTACCTCCCTTTAACACTTCTTGCCAAGCTTTCACAACCTATTCTTCTTTATTCTCCAGGCCTCAATCTGACCACAATCCTCCAGCATCCTATTTCCATCATCTTTTTAACAAGAAATTGGAGAAATAAAAGATGTATCCTTCTTACAAAAAAAAAAAAAATTTACAGACGGGGGCAGTGGCTCACGCTTACAATCTCAGCACTCTGGGAGGCTGAGGTGGGAGGACTGCTTGAAGCCCGTTTTTCCAGGGCACCTGTGGCTCAGTGAGTAGGGTGCTGGCCCCATATGCCGAGGGTGACGGCTTCAAACCCGGCCTCTGCCAAACTGCAACAACAAAGAAAAATAGCCAGGCGTTGTGGCAGGTGCCTGTGGTCCCAGCTGCTTGGGAGGCTGAGGTAAGAGAATCACCTAAGTCCAAGAGGTTGCTGTGAGCTGTGACGCTACAACATTCTACCGAGGGCAACAAAGTGAGACTCTGTCTCAAAAAAAAAAAAAAAAGCCAGGAATTTGAGACCAGACTAAGAAAGAGCAAGACCCCATCTCAACAAAAAGTATACAATTTAGCCAGGCATGGTAGTCTGTGCCTGCAGTCCCAGCTACTCAGAAGGCTGAGGCAGGAGGATCACTAGAGCATAGTAGTTGGAGGTTGCTGTGAGCTATGACTGCACCACAGCACTCTAGCCTCAGCAACACAGCTAGACTTTCTCAAAAAACAAAACAAAACCCTGGGCAGCGCCTGTGGCTCAAAGGAGTAGGGCGCCGGCCCCACATGCCGGAGGTGGCGGATCCAAACCCAGCCCTGGCCAAAAACTGCGAAAAAACCCCCAACCCCGCAAAGCCTACAGGAAGAGTTGTTATCCTCACTATTTAAGTTGGCCATATTTAAACCATAGGAAGAGCCTTTCCAAAGGGCTATGGAATAGTGAGCATCCGTGCAGACACTTGGGTGCATTGTATATGTTATTGCTAGCACACACACCCCCCTTTTTGCTCCTTTTGCTTTGAATTCCTAAACCTGGGGATATTTTTTTCCATCAGGACTGCGAGCGTGTGTCTCTTTTTGCCAGGAATGTCCCCCAACATCTGGCCTTGGTAACTCCTGCTCATCCTCCACCTTATCATGGATGTCACGTCCGGGAAGCCCCCCCTGCTCTCACATCTGGGTTGGAAGCTCCCTTGGGTTGGCCTTTATCACAGGGAACATGACTGCCTGCCGTTCTTTCTGGGCCAGCTGTCAGTACACTCTGTTAGGGCAGAAACAGTCATGTTTTGTTCTCACTGGATCTCGGCACCTCATGTGCTTCGGGGACCATAGTAGATGAGCCATAAAGTTTCATTGATTCCCTGCAAGAACCTCAGAGATACAAACTCGCTGAGCCCCAATGCCCTGAGACTTCACTGCGTTCTCTAGCTTTGTGTTTTACTCCTGGTGACAATGTCGTGTCTGTAGTTACCGAGGGAGTCTGAGCTGGAAAAGAATGATTCATACATCATACACTTATACTAGGAATGCTAATTTTATTAGGAGGTGAGTCTGCTTTTGTAGATCCAAGTCAAATAGGCTATAAAAATAAGTACCTCAAAGGAAAATGGCTCTTTACATAAATCCTCTTCCTCCGCTTTGGGAAGCATTGTCAAGTGAATGTATTCGATCCAACATTCTATTGAAGCAAGTCTTTTGGTATTTGCCTCTTAAAAGCAGCAATAACATTACCCAGAAGCCACAGGCCTGGGCTCCATTGCTCTCCTGAGTGCTCACAGCTAAGGGAAGAAAGCTCACTTCTTTCAAGATTTTATTTTAATTTAGAAGATAGTGTTTGTGTGAGAAACTGTTGGCAGTTCTTATAAAATGTCCCCTCCATGTTCCCCTTAGGCTACTGAACACGTATGCCTCGGGCTGAGTTCTCTGGCAGGACTCCCAGCACAGCACCCAGGGGGCTAGTTAGCCACACACTGAAGCCCTCCAGGCAATCTTTGGAAGAAACGGGGGCAGGTGGCTCTCTGCAGCCTGAGTCTGAAACCCCTTGTCGGGTCTGGAATGGCAGCAGGCAGCCCACAGGGTTACCCTGGAGCTCCTACTCTGCTGCCCACAGAGCCTAATCTCTGCCTAATAGTGGTGTCTTAAAGCTGAGAAACCAGGAAAGGGCTTTTTCCCACCCACTAGGGACCCCTGAGCCAGAGCGGCTGATTCTGAGGCCCACTCTGGCTTCTTGGGCCGTGGTTGCTTTGGTCACCAGTTCCCCAGGCCCTTCTTTTGTCTTCAAGGTGACCTGGCCGCTGCTGGTGTTTTAGACTCCCATGGGTCAGCGCCTTCATTTCTCTGTGATGTCTCCATATCGTGACCGTGGGACTTGTTTATAAGCCACGATGCTGTAAGAATTTACAACAGAGAGTTACAAGAAAACAGCCAGAATGGGGTGTGAGGTCTTTTTGTCACTGAAAGACTGAGAGGCTGTAATCTAATCCACTTAATGGCATCAGAATGCTGCCTGGTGGAGAGGGTGTTCCCAGGAAACCTCTCTCATTCCAGGTTCAGTCTCGTCCTGCAGGTAATGGGGTCTCTGCCTGTTTCCCATGACTTCATGAGCCCTTTGCAGCTACACTTTTCCTGGAATCTCTTTCCATTTCACTTCTGCCTGATAACGACCTCCCATGTAGATCTCAAGGTCAAGGTTAGGCTTTGCTAATCTAGGAAGAATTGGCTGCTTCCTCTTCTGCCTTTCCATAGCCCCTTTGTCCCTTCCATACATCTATTACATTGTTTAAAATTATTTGTAAATTAATGGATACATAGCAGTTAGGAACTCTGAATTGAAGTCTTGAATCCGTGTGACCTTTGGTGTGTCCTTCAACTTCTGGGGGCCTGGGTTTTCTCATCTATTTAGAGTTCTAGGATCCTCAGGTTGTAAGCCTAGAGCATAGCACTTAAAACTGGCGATATTACAAGGTTGGCAAGTGAGGAGTCAAGACACAGGAGCAGCCATCACAGGGCCACATGATCCCTGCTGTGGACCCCACCAGGTGATGGCCAGCCCAGGAGGATCTGGGGTAAGCATGGTTAGCAGTGGAAGAGGTGCCGTGCCCTCTGACAGGTGTTCACTCATAAAGCAAATGCTTGCTGACTACTTACACGCTGAGCTGTCTGACAGACACAGAGGATACGTGGTGGGCCAAACAGCTGTGGCCTCTACCTTCAGGGAGCCTACAGTCTAGTGGGCAAAGTCACTAAATAATCATCTGCTGTCCTACAAAGGAAAAATATAGGAAGTTCTGGGAGCATGTAATGGAGGGATATGGAGATTGAGAAGGGTTAGGACAATCTTCTTTGACAAATGGTGTTTCAGTGAAGACCACGGCTAGTTTAAATGGTAATTTAGATGCTGAGATGGAAGTGAGGGTAAGGAAAAGGAGATCTGCCAGGGAGTGGCTGTGACTGAAACACAGGAGTGGGTTCGGGGGTTGGGGTGGGGGCTCAGTGGCTTGGGTTTGATCCTAAGAGCAATGAGTAGTGTGGAGAGGCTGGTGCTGTGCCGGCCACGGGACCAAGAAAAAGACATTGCCCTGGCACAGTGGCTTATGCCTTTAATCCTAGCATTTTGAGAAGCCGAGGTGGGAGGATTGCTTGAGATTAGGAGTATGAGACCAGCCTGAGCAACAGTGAGACCCTTTCTCTACAAAAAGTAGAAACATTAGTGGGCTGTGGTGGTGGGGTGCCTATAGTCTCAGCAACTTGGGGGACTGAGGCAGGAGGATCCCTTGAGCCTAGGAGTCTGAGGTTTCTGTGAGTTATGATGACACCTCGGCACTCCAGCCTGGGTGACGGAGTGACAGCCTATCTCAAATAAGTAAATAAATAAATAAGAGGCAATGAAAGCCAAGTATGGGCTTTTGAGCAGGAGATTACATGACCTGAGTTACACTGTAAAGAAATTTCTCTGGCCAGCTAGTGGGAAGAAGGTGGGAGAAGAACAGGAACAAGAGTGGATGTGCGGAGAATGGTTCAGAAGCTGACTCAGTCATTGAAGTGCTTTGGATTAGGGGTGGTAGCAGTAGAAATGAAAAGAAATGTCTTGGTGGCATATTTTAGAGGTAGGATCAAGGAATGAGGGCTGCTGGGCTGGAGGTGCTGGGCGCTAAGAAAGGGGGGGATGCTGGTGACTCAGGTCTCTACTCTGATGGGGGCGCCAGTTTGTGAGTGGGGCCAGGTTCACGAATGAATTTTGGAAGTTTAATTGGTAATCTGAACATTTGGAAGTAGATTGCTTAGAGAGCAAATGAGAAGACGGCCCAGGGCAGAGCTGCAAAGAATACCCACATTTGGAGGTTTGTAGAGAAAAAGCCATCAGAGAGGTGGGAGAAAAAACAGCAGAAAGAGGAGTCATGAAAGCCATGTGACCAATATCTTCTGGGGAGAGAGGGATCAACAGCATGAGGGGCTGTTGAAGATTATGTGAGATGAGGATTTCAACCATCAACTGATTCAGCTCTGTAGAAGTCATCAGCAGCCTTGGAGAGAGCGGCTCTGGCAGAGTTGAGGGGAGCAATCAGACTGGAGTGGGTTGGAAAGTGAATTGAATGGGGGGTGAGGCTGCAAGATAGCTTGTGCAGGGAGCCTTTGGAGAACTTGACCATGAAGAGGAGGAGAGAGGGTGGCAGGTCAGGTGTTGGTTCTGGTAGAAGAGTTCAAGAGTGAGCTGTTAATCAGTGAAGTGAGCACCCTAAGGAGATGGGCAACTTTCCTGAGAAGCAGTACGTGTACTGGTTAAGAGAACTCCCTGCGTTCAAGTCCAGTCTCTGCTACTTCCTAGCTGGGTACCCTTTGTTAGGTTACATAATGCCTTGAGTCTCTGTTTCCTCATCTGCAAAATGGGAATAATAGTAATTACTTCAGAGGATTGTTTGGGAAGATTAAATTAGTTAAAATAGATGAGATGTTTTTAAGTAGTGCCTGGCACCTAGTAAGGGCTGTTAAAGTGTCTGCTGTTATTATCATTTAAAAAGATGATGGTGGTTGCTTGGAAGGCTCGCTGTAAGTGAACATAGGCTTGTAGCCTGGAGAAGATGAGGTCATCCTCTTCTGATGGTTTCTATTTCTCTATGAAGCATGAGGCTTTAGCTGAGTGCATGTTGTTGGAGGAGGTTAAGGAAGAAGGTTGTGCAGAAGGAAGAAGAATGGGCAGAACCCCACAATGATTTCTTCAGCATCTCCTTTTTTGTAGGGAAAGAAAAGCAAACAAAAGAAAACAGATTTCACAGTAGCATGAAATCATCTCACTTTGGAGCCAGGAAAGGGCATAGCTGTGTAAAGGAAAATGAAAATCTCAGGACTTTCTATCCCCACCCCAACTCCTTATGCAAAAGAGAAGGTGAAGGCCCCGGGCGCCTGTGCAGGACTGGCCCCATAGATCATTAGTAAGGAAGTTCCTTGCTGGCCTCCCATAAGCAAGGATGTGTATTTTGTAACTTTAGGCCTGTAGGCTAAGTCCAGCTCCTAAAACTAAAATCTGTTTGATTCCACACTAATAATAAATTAGAAGTTGATCTTCCTGGGTGCAGAACAGAGGCAAGACAGGCTGAAACATTCTTCGACCCACCCAGGGACATCTATGTAATTGACACTTTCTTCACTCCTTTGTTCTCTTCTGACATTCACCTTATGTAAAGTATAGATTTTCCTGGACTTCACAAGAAGGTAACCAGTTTGCCTCACTGCCCAGCCCCCTGACCATATTTTTCCCCCTGAATGCCCCATTCCCCTTAACTACTGAAGCTCCCAAATGCCCCTTTGGAAAACCAGCCACTGATTTGTCTGTAGTTACTGTTTTTCCCAGGTGCATCCTCAACTTTGTCTTAGTAAACCTCTGCTAATTAAGACCTTTTCCTCAGTCACTTGTTTTACATGGACATACAGTGGTGTGAAATTGGCCCACTTTGGTACTAGGAAGGCGCACAGCCACAGCCCCTTGGGATTGCAAACAGGCTGTTGGCAGTTTTGGCCCAGGGACCTCTCTTGGCATCAAGGAAGAGAATGTGGACAGTGACCTGGTCCAGCCTTGGCACTCCGAGTCTGCCTCTGCTCTGGCATGCCTTCCTGGGTTTTCACGTCATCGGAATGTAGCTTTTCTTCTGTGGTTAGAAAGCCCTACCTGTCTTTCCTGTTGTTCTCACTTAATGATTGATTGCATAGCCTTGGCCTCTTTCTATCTGCAAGAATTTTTCAGGATCTCATTTATTTAGTGGAAGGGAAAGATAATAGAAACACTCCCTTTATACCAGAGGTTCTTAGTTGTGGGTGTGCATTTGAGTCACGTGAAGAACTTTTAAAACTTCCCATGCCCAAGCTGCACCCCAGATCAACCGTACCAGAATCTTTGAAAGTGGGATCCCGATAGCAGTAATTTAAAAATCTTTCCCCCTGATTCCAGTGTATAAAGAACATGGCTTTGTTGGTACGTGTGTGTCTCTACTGATAAATGTCTACAACAGAAGGGAGCAGTGAGCAACTATGTAAGGGCCTTATTGGTATAAGCACTGGGTCAGTTGCTTACTTGAACATACTCATTACTTGCATTGTCTGTTTATGTCTTTAGGACACATACTAACTAGTAACAATTTTGTTGTTTATTGGTTTATGTTTGTTTAGGTTAAAGAGGCAACTTTATTCAACTAATAGTAAAGGACTGGATAATTTTCAAGTGGTCAATACTACAAATCTTGTCAAAGAGCGAGGACTCCTGAGAAGTCTGCTTTGCATGTAGCTCTACCTGAAGTTAGTCCAGCCTGTTCAGCCAGGACTCATATGAAAATAGGAGCACATAAAAAGGCCTAAAGGTTGGACAGTTTGAGGGCAGATCTTGCTCAGTCTCCACCTTACACAATGAGAGCTGGTCATGCCTGTCACTTGTACAAATTCTCTCAACTGTTTGATCTTCGTAGCTTATTTTTCTCAACCATGAAATAGAGCAAAGAGCCATAATGATTAATGGTTCCTATTCCAGGAGGCTCAACCTTCCATGCCAGCAAGGACCTATGTTATGATGTGAGAGTTCCACAGAGGTCCCTTCCGACCTGACTTCCATTATTTTCTGCTCTGTTGTCTATAATACTGCCATGGCTAAGATGTGGGGCTCTCATACACTATTAGGCAGGTCCCTTAAAAGCACACGTCTATGTCAAATCTCTTGTATCTTATTGTGGATATATTTATCCTATGGAGACATACATTGGTATATATTCCCTTCTCTTCTGACAGCATGGATCTGAGCATGAGAGAATCCCTCTTCAGGGAAGGGGTTAAAGGGCCTAACAGTCTACACTGTGCTCTCCTATAGCCACATGAGGCCACTGAACACACAGTCCAGTGAACAAAAGATGTCTGAATGGTTCATGTGGGTTTCTAATCCCAGCCTCTTGCTAAGGAAGTGTATAAAGCTCCTATAAATAATCATTACAAAACTGCCAGGAAGTGGGCCATCTGGTTAGGGGAATTCCCAAACTGCCAGATTATTCGTTTGGGAAAATAGGAGGACTTTTTAATTGTCAGAGAGCCTACTCAGAAGCCACTGCATTTAAGTGCTGCAAAAAAACAATCCTATGCTGATGGGCTGGAGATGGTGCAACATTCCGTGACCTACGGCTCCTGGCCCCAGTGCCAGCAGCTCCCATCTTACCCAATGGGGATAATGGCCAGGAAGGAGAGTAAGGAGGACAGAGCAAAGCACGTGCCCACGAACGTGTCCATGGTGAGCTGATAGATCTTGTTATACATGGTGGATGTCACCACGCCAGTCAGAGCCAGGGACAGCTGCAGTATGACGAACACCTTTCCTGTAGAAGGGAGAGAGGTTACCAAGAAATGTGCTGCTGTACCTTCCTTGTTCCCCTCTACGTGAGTCTCTGGGCCGCTTTTAGGGGACCCCTTGGTCTTCCAAGAGTTCCCTCTCAATCTCCATGGCTCAATTCTCTAGAAATCCTGCCTCTATCTGGCTGGATCATCCTGAGACCAGGGGATGACGGTGTCTTTCTTTGACTGAGTCTTTCCCACCCTCCTATTTCCACTCACTCTGCCCTGGATGAAAACTAGTGTTCCTAGCGTCCTCAAGGATGCTTCTGGAACTCTCTGAAGTGCCTTCTGCAGTTCTGGGCAGAAGATCCTGGAGAGATTCCTTTCACTCACCGTAAGACGAGCCCTTGATGAGTTTGGACATGGCTGACCGGATGGTTGTGATGGGGATGAGAGCAAACATCATGACAGCTCGGGCTGTGGAGAGAGCACATGAGAACACTCCTCACTGTAGCCTGCCTTGGCCAAGGAGGAAGTCAGAATAAAGCAAAGCCTTCACTTAGAACCCTGTCTACCCGTCATCCATTCATGGCATCGCCTAGAAGAAATTCATGTCTCTTCTGTCACACTAGCGCCCCCTCCCACTGGTCTCTTAGCTCTGCTGCTGCTGTGTACGCTGGCATGCATCTGCAAGGCAGCAGGGCACAGTTGACCTGGGGACAGTTGGTGAATGGTGTCTTTAGTAGTAGTTAAGTGATTTCTAGAGAAGTGGAACTAGTGCTACCAAAGTGACCAAGGCCCCTCTCCTTGCTTCCCTGGAATGAAGTGCCTATCCTGGACATTTGTGAACACCTCTGGGAGAAAGTCCCAGGAGCTTTGGCAAACTGCCTCCAGAAATGTGTCCCACTCACACAGCAGCCACATAGCCCTCAAGGTCTGTTGGTTATCCAGGTGTAGTGCGGGTGTGAGCCTCTGTGTGTGTGTGTCAGACAGTGTAGGGGAGAGAGAGGTGGTGGTAAGAAAAGCGAAGCAGGAAGGCTACTCTGTCCTTTGCATATGGCCCATTTAACTGGGGACTGGTCAGAGAAGAGCTTGCCATTTTATTAGGTGTTTTTCTGTGATGCAGGCCAAGCACTAGCCTTCAGTAGCTGTCTAGAGTTGTTCTTTTCTGATATTTCTGTGGCTATTTAAATTAATTAAAGTGATTTAATAATATTTAAAATTCTATTCCTCAGATGTGCTAGCCACATCTCAAGTTACACTGGGCTGAACAGCCCATTCATTGGGCTCTTGAGCACTTCCACTTGGGGCCAGGGGCTACTGTATTGGGCAGATGGATATCCACCATTTCCATCATAGAAAGTTCTGTCGGAGCATTGGTCTAGAGCAGTGGTTCTCAACCTTCCTAATGCTGCAATGTAGTTTCATTGTCAAAAAAGGGTCTCAACGCACAGGTTGAGAATTGCTGGTCCAGAGCTCGCTGTTTGTGGTTGTTGACTTCTGTCCTCAGATGGAAACTTCATTCTGCTGCCTTGAGGGAGTTTGTTACATTGGTTATGGAAGGCATTTGAGAATTTTTATGCATTTAAAAAACCCTTGCTTTGCCCCAAATGGGTTATAATTAAGGGACCTTTTCAGCAAAATTGTTTAGTGTTTCATCCCTTTAAAATAGGAGAGAAGAAATTGAATCCCACCCCTCCATTCAAGGCCATGTGGAAGCTCCCCCACTGACTGCAGGTGACTATATCTCCTGGACTCTTAGATACGTGGACACCGTTCTGTATTTCAATCAGCAATACAGATACTACCCAATACAACAATAGAGTCCATAATCCTGTCTCCCTGTGCCTCTTAGGTAGCAGGTTCAGACCACAGCATCCCTGGTGCCAGCCCCGTGACACAGAGGGCCAGCAGCGTCCTGCCTCCCCAGGAATGCCACACTCACCAATATAGAACATGTATGTCTCTTTCACAAAAGCCAAGAGGAGGGCTCCTGACCCAAAGGAGACCATCCCAATCACAATCATGGTGGTGTCCTGGAAGCAGCGGGAGAAGACTAGGACACCCAGGAAGCTGGTGATGAAGATGGTGTACCCTGCAGCCATACCATAGCCCACCTGCACTTGGTTCCATTTGAGAGGCTCTCTCAGCACAAAAAGAGGCATCACGTCCACTGCGCCCACCACCGCCAGGTCATATATGATAGCACCCACAAAGAGCAGGGCAATGATGGTTTTGGGGGGCTTTACTTTCCCAGAGGGTGGAGCATGCTCCCCTACACTCTGCTTGTTCAGCTGATCAGGATCCAGGGCGCGATAAGTGCCAACGGTGCCAGACACGCTGTCCACCGAGGAAAGCTCCTTGCTGGGCTTGGCAGCCGACACGGGGACCTTCAGCACCAAGAGGCTGTAGAATAGGGCGAACGAGGCGCAGCTCACGCTGCAGGCCGTCAGTACCAGGCCCTGGCCCGAGTGTCCAGCCATCTGCTTGAAGAGATGCCCGGAGACCATGCTCCCGCAGAACCCCGCCAAGCCCAGGATCATGTCGATAAGGATGAGGCGCACGGAGCGGCGGCCCTCGGAGGAGCCCAGGGATCCTAGAGCCATGACCCCGGACCAGAAGGCGGAGAAGCCCCCGCACAGCCCGTTCAGCGCCGCCGCCGCGTACAGCACCTCCACCGGCCAGTCCAGCAGCACCTTGAGGAGCAGCCCGAGGCGGGACAGCAGGAAGCCCAGCAGCGACACGCAGATGGAGACCTTGCGGTGGTAGCGGTCGCTGAGCCAACCCAGCCCGTAAGCGGACAGCAGGGGCGTCAGCCCCACCACGAGGTTGTAGATGATGTAGAAATTGGAGATGGCCTTCTGCTGCTGGTCCTCTGGAGCCTCCCGCGGGGACGGGCTGGCGCTGTGGTTGGAGGAGCCTCCGGCGCCGAAGGACGCCTTCACCACCAGGAGTAGCCCCGCGTCGTAGAGGGAGGCGGCCACCTGGGTCGAGGCCACCACGGGCTCGATCCAGGTCCTCACCTGGAAGCGAGGCAGGCGGCCGCTCCACGGGCAGGTGATTTCGGGGCCCATGTCACCTCTCTGATGGGAGCTAGTGGGGCTTGCTGGCGGGATGCTCCCCAATTCTGCTGCTACTGAGGGTCAGGGCTGAGTGCAAGAGCGCGAGTGTGCGCCGTGCGCCCGGGTGTGCACAGGAGAGCGGCGACGGCGAGTGCAGGACGCGGAGCGCGAGTGACAGCGTCCAGTCCCGCAGTCGAGTGACCTCCGCGCCGCAGCCACTCCTCAGGCCGGAAAGGCCGCGCCCCGCCCCTGCCCTCGCCCCCACCCCACCCGGCCGCACAGGGTTGGCAACTGCCCAGGGAAGCCAGGCGGGGCAGCGCACAGCGAGTGTCGGCTCCTGACGCCCCCACCGGGGCCCCGCGTTACGCTGCGCCTGGAAGCGCGGCCGCCAGACCGGGGCCGAATTTCCCCACCGCCGGGCGTGCCTGGACCTCCCGCGGATCGCTCGGGACCTCTCTGGGCCAGCCGGTGACCCGCCCGGGGAGAGTCTCTAAATTCTGCGCTCTCGGGAAGGCAGGTTTGGGCGAGGGTGGGATGTCTAGGATTCTGCCAGGGATAAATCCTGGGGTGTGAGGCTTTATTTGTGGGGTATTAATGTAACAGCGGAGTCAAAACGCAGGAGCAGTGTCCTGCCTCCCCAAGGCAGGGGAGGCTTCAAGCAGATGTTCCTACTTTCAGCCAGAGGCCTCTCAGGGAGGAGTCCCGCCTGCTGCCCTACCTTGGTGGGCTCCAGCCCCAGTCTAAGACGCTCCTGCTTCAGGGACAAGGCCCTCCTAGCCCGACATGACCCTCTAGATGTTGATACTGAACTCTGGCAGGGAGCTGAGCCCACTGGAAGAGGCAGAGACACCAGAGTCTTCTTCTGAGTAAAGTCCTGGGGACCCTTTCTGCTTCTTAGTGGCCTCTCTTCTTCAGCCTGATGGGCTGACTTCCCCGGCTGGGCTGAGACCTCCGCCTCCCAGGCAGCCTTGCTTCCTCCTTTAAGTACCCACTTCCGCAGCTCAGTCCAGAATGACGGGTAGTGCAGAGGCCAAAACATACCAAGGAGTAAGATCCTCTTCAGGGTCACCCCAGGGATGGAGACTGAAAACACACAGCTTCTCTCCCGTCCCTCCGCCACCAACCTGACAGCAGTGGCAGCATGGATGAGCAGGAAGCCAAAGACACTAACCAGAGACTCAAGGGTGCAGGGAGAGGTTGAGCACCCCCATGGACAGTGTGCTTGTATAGGAAGTAGGGGTGAGATTCCAAACGATGTTGTGTAGCTACTTAGGTAGTTTTGGGGAAAGCGGAAATCTTCTCTTCTCCTCCATGCACTGCCCACCTCCCTTGTGTCCAGGCCCAGACAGCTCTGCCTTCTATGAAGAGAAAGACACACCTGGGCTCCCCTTCAAGATGTGTCCTATGGATCTGGCCCAGCAGCTCATTTCCCTCCTCCGCCTCACTGTGGCCTGCCTTGAGAGATACTGGTTTCACCCAACCCAAGCCTGGCTCTCCCACTCCATTCCTAACCTTATTTTTACAGAGGCTGCAGCCAGCAATCCAACCAGCCTATTCCTGGGTGGGGGGGAGCGGGGTAGAGACTCCCGGGGATGGATGGGATTAGGGTAGGTGGGTATTTAGCCTTCAGGTACGGCCCTGTGAGCCACCTGAACTGGATGTACCACTTTGGCCATATGATCAAGGAGTCTGTCAATTCTTGGGGCTGCAAACAGTAGAGGCACAGCCTTTGTCTTCTCTGGGAGGGTCAGTGCTATTTCAGTTCTCATCTTCTTGTGAAGCCAGGGAAACTCGAAAGGCCTCCAGGAGAGTTCCATCAGATCTAGGACAGATCTAGTGGGAGATTCACATCAGATCAGGATGCCAGCCAGCCCTGGGACCCTCCAGGCTTGAGAACCTGAGTCCTCTGACCTAGAAATGAACTAGACTGAGGGCAATTGGTGTCTCTTCCAGTTTACGCTACTCTGGGTTGGCTTATAGTCTCATCGTGTCCCCATTCCCCACTCTCTCTCTTTATGAAGGTCCCAACTGAGTTAGTGCCTGGGTCTCCTCTGTGCCCAGCTACCAGCTACCAGCAAGTTGAGCTGTGACCCTGCCTCTTCCACATGTAGTGAAGAATCTAGTCTCTAGTTCAAGGCTGGCTTCATCAAAGGGTAAGGATTAAACTCTCTTGTCTTTACATTGATAGAGTCACACTAATCTAGGAAAAAGGAACAAATAAGAAACACTCCATCTTATAGACTGGGAAACTAAGACCAGAGAGGTTAAGCAATTTGTGCAAGGTTAAGCAATTTCTGCAGCAGCCTTCTGCTGTTGGTCCTCTAGTAAATTTGGGAACTAGGATTTGGCACCAGTCTTTGAAAGCCTGCAGCTGCAGGGAAAATACGGGTAATAGAGAACTCTATCTGAGGATGACCTTTCAACCCACATAAGAATGTGGCGTGGAGCAGAAACAACACAGTCATGACGTGATTATTGTTGATCAACAATGTGTGGCATACATGGAGAGGAATAAGAGGAGTGAATGATTTATTTGTTGAACGTATATCCCAGGCATTTTGCAATCAGGTAGGGAAAACTTATTTTCTGAACAGGGCCCAAGAATTCATCTTAGAAAGGAAGCGTTTTTGTTTAGAAAATACCTTTGGTCAATGTTAGAGTGAAGTCCTCAGGTGTGTTTAAGCTGTGGGGGAGGTTCCAGAGAGGGGGCAGAACCTTCGTGCGTGAGTCAGCAAGAGGAAATCTGATGTCTTAGAGAGGGATGGGTGAGAGAGAGAACAGGACGGGGAGAAGGGAAGAGAAGAAAAACAGATGTGTGGGAGGAATGAGATAAGAGGCTGTGGGTAGGAAGGGACAGGATAAGAGGGTGGGCAGAAGGAATGCCTACTGCGGATTTCCAACAGCTTGCAGTACCACGGGCCTGTGACTGCTTTCTGGGACCTCCCTCTACTTCCTCAGTTCTTTAGAGAAGTTTGCTCATGAATTTTTTTGTGTGAGTGGCTTTCTTTTTTTTTATTATTATTATTTTGTTGGAAACTGATGAAGAAGATGTGTGATTCATCTCTGTATTGACATAACGCCAACCAGAGATCATGAGGAAGGGGAAGAAAGCGGAGGCCTTGAGACTACAGATCTCCAAAGGACTTGCTGAAATCTCAAACAGGCGTTGGACTTTCACAGGCTGTGGGAGTTAAGCCAATTGACTGAGGTCTTGAGGGGTAGAGAGACCCCTCAGAGCTGATGTGCAAATGACACTGATAGAGAAGGTGGTGTTCTCTTTATTGTGAGTCTGTTAGGGACTGAGGTAAGCCTTTCCTCAAGATATTGGGAGCAAGGAAAATAAGATGCCCCCTGAAACATATGTAATAGTCAAAGTAGAGATGTACAAACTCATCTAAGAAGACAGAGGTGAATCTTGTCAGTGACCTCTCTAGCACTTTCTTTCAAGGGTTTCCAGTGGCTGGTCCATTTCTACATGTAGGAAGCAGCTCTGCTCCCCTTGCTTGACCACAAGCAAGCTTCTAGTTATGGTTTTACTTCTCAGGTATGTTTGCAAACAGGGAATAAGTAAATAAGTTAGCGTTCTACTTTACCTAGCTGCCTTTCTCCTTTGGTTAATGTGGGTCTCTAATAGAGAAATGGCTTCCCTCTTTATATGCTGATGAAAGAAATGAGGTTTTTCTGTTGTCAGACTGAGAGCTAAGTCCTATCCATAGTAAATTAATCAAAATAACGAATGCTACCCACTAATCTCCTTGGGAAATTGTTTCATTGGCATTTTCCCTTAGAGGTGGCACCCTAACATTGCCCAATATTCTAGATGAGGAAACTGAGACTCAGGGTAGACAGATGACTTGTACGAGGTCACACAGAGCCAGGTAGCTAAGCTGGTATGACTACAGAATCTATGCTGTTTTTACAGTGCTCCATTTCTGAAGTAACTGAGTAGAAGTGTTATATTTTAAGAAGGCATTTGGTTGTTGAGCATTTCTACCCCAAACTGTGAGCCTATTTCTATCTATTCTAAAACTTAATGGTCCATTTGTCCATTCACTCATTCATCGTCTACCCATCTATCCATCCACCCACTTATCCACTCATCCATCCACCCACCTATCCATCCATCCATCCACCCACCTATCCATCCATCCACCCACCTATCCATCCATCCACCCACCTATCCATCCATACATCCACCCACCTATCCATCCATCCATCCATCCATCCATCCATCCATCCATCCATCCACAAACATGTATTGAGTATCAGGCCCACTAACAGGTACCAGGGAAGCAAAATCTATTCCCCTTAAGGATCTTTCACTCTGAAGAGTTATCAAAAGGTACCAGTGCTAACACTGCAAGTTCTGTTTTACACATGAAGTCACTGATGTGAGGCCATGCCTCCTCTTTCATCAAAGACTGACTTTATGGATTCCTTTTTATCCAGGCTCTGCTATCAATCTGAATGACCTTATGAACAACACACTCAACAATGCAAAAGAAAAAAGACATCAGTTGTTTTTGCTGAGCAGCACACATCAACTTTTCTTCTGGTAACACCCCGTTTTTTTCTCTGATGAGCTATCCTTTAATCCTCTCAGTTCATGTTTTCCAGGTAGTTTGACTATATCCCCATGTAAGTCATGTATCCCCATGTATCACAAGGGGATCTGAGACTCAGGTCTGTCCAATCACAGCATTGTGTGTTTGTGTTCACAGCACATGATTAGTTCAGAGATGGAAATGTGCCCCAGGTTTGGACCAATGAGAACACGGCCTGGGACTTTGGCTTAAATAATTGAGAAAGAAACACTTTTTCTTTTCTGCTTTCCGTGGATGGATGAAGATAGAAGTCTGGAGTTGCTGGCAGCCATTTGCTACCACTAGAGAAGAACTTGCCTGAGATTAGAGCCAAAATAGAGAACAGCAGAACTGAAAAATGGAGAAAGTAAAAATTCTCATGACATCATATGAGCTCGTGAGGGATTTGGCTGGGCCTGAAGCTAAGTCATCTTTGACTTTTTAATAACAAAAGCTACTATATTCCCTTTTTGTAATGTCATTTTGTTTGGGGTTTTCTGTTAATTGTGAATAAAAGCAAGAGGTTTAATAGAATCAAACCTATGGTCTCTCATCTCTAGTGATCTCCATTCTTTTTTTTTTTTTTTTTTTGTAGAAACAGAGTCTCACTTTATCGCCCTTGGTAGAGTGCCATGGCGTCACACAGCTCACAGATGCCTCCAACTCCTGGGCCTAGGTGATTCTCTTGCCTCAGGATCCCAAGCAGCTGGGACTACAGGTGCCCACCACAATGCCTGGCTATTTTTCTGTTTTGCAGTTCGGCTGAGGCTGGGTTTGAACCTGCCACTCTCGGTATATGGGGCTGGTGCCCTACTCACTGAGCCACAGGCGCCGCCCATCATCTCCATTCTTTAGTTATAGACTCTTTTGGATCCTGGATCTGATCTTCAGCTGTAGCTGTGTCACTTCCAGAGTTATTAATTCAAACATCTCACTCTCTGAATACAGCCTCTTCTCCTGTGAAGTTCATCTGCTTCTACTTCAATGATTCTTTAATCTTTTTAGGACCTAGTGATCCCTATACTAATAAGTGATTTTCCAAACCAATAGCTTTTTCCTTTCTTCTTTTCCTTTGCTATCTAACTTCATGGCATATCATTTTAATAACACCCTTTTCATAGCTCATACCCTCTGGTTCTATGTTTTTAATGTGTGCCCACCTTTTATGAACCCAATTATCTCTAGTTGAGAACTGTTGGGGGAAGTCTCATATAAGGAAGATTGATATTACTATAAGTTTACAAGTTCCCTTCTCAAATGAGCCCTCAAAACTACCCAGCACTTCTATTTCTCCAGCCAACTTTCACTCCTTCATTCTCCAAATGTACCAGCTCAGAATTTCACCATTCCCTTCAAACATTCCAACACCATTCCCTTCAAACATTCCAACTCTCCTACCCTTGCCTTTCCTCTCATTATTAACAGTATTTCTCAATCTTTTCATTCTGGAGGAAACCTTGAAATAATTTTCAGGTCGCAGATAACTCCTACATAAAAATTTATTAAATCTTTTGTTTGTGCTACCTTTGCATGAACAGTAAATTATGGACATTATAACCCAATAAAATTGTCAATGCTCCTTTGAATAGAAGATGGGATTTGTCCTTGGATTTGTTTGTTTTGCTCTGCTTACTAGCCTTTTTGTGTGGTTTCCCTTGCCTACAAAGGAAATAACACTAATGCAAATCAGGGATGGAAATGAGGAGACTTTGGTTTTCTTTCCATTTTACTTTTCTCCTAATTCCTTACTTTTTAGAAAGCCTTATCCAAGTGGACTTAAAGGTCGTACCAAAATTCTACCATACAGGATATTATTGAAGAATGGCATACAGGTTTTTTTTGGGTTTTTTTGTTTTATCTGTGCGGTCTTTGTCCACATTTCATACCATTTAAAAAACATTCTGAGGGCAGTGCCCGTGGCTCAAGGAATAGGGCGCTGGCCCCATATACTGGGGGTGGCGAGTTCAAGCCTGACCCTGGCCAAAACTGCAAAATAAATAAAAAATAAAAAACATTCTGAGATGAATTAGTTAAAGATAACTGTTTTTCGTGGCATTACTGAAACACTAAGATTTTTATCTCCAGAAGTTTTGATATCAGCTTTTTTCTTTAAAGAAGATATTGTGACAATGTCAGGATTTTCTTTTTCTTTCCTTTCTTCCTTTTTTTAAACAAGAGAGGTAAAAATGTTTCATGGAGTCAACCATCGATGTGGCCCCCATCAGTACAAATGACAAGGGTCGCCTAAGATAGACCATTCATTTCCAAATATGCAGCCAGAATGTTGAGCTCTCCTTTAGGATACTTTTTAAAGCAGAATTTTTTTTTTCAAACTAACCATCATGTATTAATCTGACAAATGCTATAGCATAGGTTATTGGTAAAATCTACAGATTCAGCTCAGATAGAGAAGTTGGTCTTTATCAGTTAATTACACAAACCCCTTCAGCATTATGTATGTCATCAATACATCAACTTATTTCACTATTTGGAAATGGAAACTTTTGAATTTCTCTTACTGGTTCTTCTGGCATTTTGCTTTACATACTGGCATTATTAGGTTCTCCCCACTGAGACTTCATTTCACGGAAATCTTTTCTTTTCTTTTTCATATGTTTATACAAGTTCAAAATGATATTCACAGTATCTTCCTAACTTTTGACCATGAGTTAGAAACTGCTTTAAAACCTTAAAGCATGCTCATATAGATGGGAGACTTACCTTCAGCAGTAAAGATGGCAGTTACCTGAGAACCAAAGGGCAAAGTCCAGAAGATTGATGCTTCACCATCGGGACTCTCTAAGGGCAAAAGATCCCCACCCTTCGCTGATAGAGACTAGAAGTTCCCTAGTTTGGGGAGTGAGCTACCCTTCTTACCTAATGTGCAAACAGCTGTCTCAAAGTGAAAATCTCTGTTATGTTAAAAAAAATTAAGAAAAGGGGCGGTGCCTGTGACTCAGCGAGTAGGGCGCCTGCCCCTTATACCGAGGGTGGTGGGTTCAAACCTGGCCCTGGCCGAACTGCAAAAACAAAAAAATAGCCGGGCGTTGTGGCGGGCGCCTGTAGTCCCAGCTGCTCGGGGGCTGAGGCAAGAGAATCAACTAAGCCCAGGAGCTGGAGGTTGCTGTGAGCTATGTGATGCCACGGCACTCTACCAAGGGTGATAGAGCGAGACTCCGTCTCAAAACAAAAAAAGAAAAATTAAGAAAAGAAAATAGAGTTTGTATTTGAAGCTTTGTTGCAAAAACTGTGCTGTGTAGGCAGAGCACAGATGATTTTTAGAGCAATGAAACTACTCTGTAGTAATGGTGAATATGTGTCATTATGTGCCCCACCCACATACTGTACAGCACCAAGAGTGAACCCTAATGTGCACTGTGAACTCTGGGTGACAAGGATGTGTCCGTATAGGTTCATCAATATAAATGCTCCACTCTGGTGGGGGATACTGATAATGGGGGAGGGAGGCTGTGATGTGTAGGGGCCAGGGATATATAGGAAATTCTTATACATTTTGCCGAATTTTGCAGACTAGCCTGAGCAAAGGAAGACCTCATTGCTACTAACAATAGAAAAAATTAGTCAGGCATTGTGTTTTTGTAGTCCCAGCTACTCGGGAGGCTGAGGCAGGAGGATTGCTTAAGCCCAGGACTTGTGGCTGCAGCAGCTAGGCTAAGGCAATAGCACTCTAGCCCAGGTGACAGAGTGGGACTCTGTCTAAAAAAAAAAAACAAACCACCAAAACAAAACTGAAATCTATTTATATGAGACACCCTAACCACTAACATGACATTTGATTGTCTGCGCTATCGTTTTATCAGTTAAATTTTGCTTTGTGAAACAACAACAAAGCAAAAGAGAGATGTAGCCAGCAAGGCCTGAAAACACCTCTGTAACGAATTCGTGTTAGGCACATAATTACGTTCTGATTTCATGGAGTGAAAAGGTCAGGGAAACACAAAGCCCATAAGAAAGGGGGCCGGGAACAGTGGCTCACACCTGTAATCCTAGCACTCCGGGAGGCTGAGGTGGGTGGATTGCCTGAGCTCACCATTCAAGAGCTCACCATTCAAGAGCAGCCTGAGCAAGAACCCTGGCTCTAAAACTAGCTGCGGGTTGTGGCGGGCGCCTGTAGTCCCAGCTCCTTGGGAGGCTGAGACAAGACAATCTCTTGCGCCCAGGTGTTTGAGGTTGCTGTAAGCTATGATGCCATGGCACTCTACCGAGGGGACAAAGCCAGATTCTGTTGCAAAAAAAAAAAAAAAAAAAAAGGCTGAAACTAGTCCAGAGGAATAAAAGAAATAGTCAAAGCCATTTTCCACATGTAGCTATTGCTCAACTTGCATAATCACATTTGAGAGACTGGGGAGAAAATAAAATACCATATTTTGCTAGGTATAATACATACTTCTTTGCCCAAATTTTTTTTTTTTTTTTTTGAGACAGAGCCTCATGCTGTCACCCTGGGTAGAGTGCTGTGGCACTGTGGCACAGCTCACAGCAACCTCCAATTCCTGGGCTCAAGCGAGTCTCCTGCCTCTGCCTCCCAAGTAGCTGGGACTATAGGCGCACGCCACAACACCTGGCCATTTTTTGGTTGCAGCCGTCGTTGTTTGGCGGGCCCGGGCTGG
>CAUYRH010111536.1:0-12196 GCA_963574655.1 Perodicticus potto
TACACCATGGAATATTATGCATCCTTAAAGACAGATGGATACTTTACCTCTTTCATGTTTACATGGATGGAGCTGGAACATATTCTTCTTAGCAAAGTATCTCAAGAATGGAAGAAAAAGTATCCGATGTACTCAGCCCTAATATGAAGCTAATTGATAGCTTTCATATGAAGGCTATAAGCCAATTAAAGCACAAGAATATGGGGAAATGGGCACGAGAGGGGAGGGGAGGGGGAAGATGGGTGGAGGGAGGGTAATTGGTGGGATCACACCTACGGTGCATCTTGGAAGGGTACAGATAAAACTTACTAAATGCAGAATACAAATGTCTTCATACAATAACATAAAGGCTATGTTAACCAGTTTGATGAAAATATTTCAGTTTGTATATGAAGCCAGCACATTGTACCCCATGATTACACTAATGTACACAGCTATGATTTAATAAAAAAAAAAGTGCTGGTTTTATATACAATTTGAAATCTTTTCAACAAACTGGTTTACATAGCCTTCATGGCTTTTTCTTAGTTATCATGTTAAGACACAGGCATATTTTTAAAGATCAACTCACAGAGTTTGTACTTTAAACAAAATGGAACCAGATTGTCTGGATTTGAATTCTGGCTCTGTCAGTTACTAACTACGGGAACATAGGCTGCTTATTTAATTTCTGTGCCTTGGTTTTCTCGTCTGTTAAGTGGAGAGAATAATAGTATCTGCTTCATAAAGGATTTGTGTTAATTATAATATTATAATTTAAGTAAATATATTTTCAAAGGAAATTTTAGAACGTTCCCTGTATTTTAAAAAAACACAGTATTACATTCTATAAATAGAGGTCACTAAAAATAAACGGTAAAAACAAATCAATCGAATTAATTTCCAGCCATTCTAGAATTCTGTGAGTTCGGAATCCGACTTCTGCTCCCCATTAGAAAGGAAGTAGGCAGCAGCAGGCGGGAGCGCTATAAAGACATGTCAGCCTCTGAACCTCCGGGGGAGGCTTCCTGGCTCATCTGAATGACCAGAAGAGATGAGGAAAGGGAATATCTTTCTCCCCCCGGGAGTAAATACTATTAAATGCCACAGTCATGATGCCCCTTAAATTCCGATACACATTGCATCTGTCAGCCTAGATTACGCTAGGTGACAGTGCTCCAGTCTTAGTGGCTTAGAATAAGGAAGTTGTCCCCTCCCTCACACTGCACGTTTGCTGCAGAGCCCTGCCCTGTGCCTCGTCACTCAGAGAGCCCGGCCAAGGGAACAACTGCTCTCACAGAACACTGCTCATTGCTTTGGCAAGAGGGAAGCTCTCGAGCAGCGGTTCTCAGCCTGTGGGTCACGACCCATAGGAACTGTTTTAAAGGGCCACGGCATTAGAAAGGTTGAGAACCACTGCTCTAGAGATTCTGAAGCCAGCAAATAAAAGCTTTTGTTACAACTCACTGGCTAGAACTGGTCATATGGCCCAGCCTGCCATAAAAGCACACACCACTCCTGCCTTATGGGAAGAGCTGGGAATCTTTGGTGAATAGCCCTCATGAGGTCCAACCACAACACTAGTGGGAAACTCTGGCCTTGAGAAGTCTCTGAGGCTCTATGGTTAAAGATACACATGGTTGGGGAGCAAAACACTGAATACTGCAGAGGGCCGGGCTCTGGGTGGTGTTCACCAGAGAGCGGTACTTCAGCACCTGCATGGGCGTCTCCTTAGTGGATGACGTCAGTCACCTGGTGGATAGACTACAAGCTGCTCTCTCACCTGCTGGGATGAGATGGGCTTTTGAACAATTACTATGCTTTCTTCCTGCCCATTCCTTGTCTTCCTGAGAATATGCATTTAGATATTTTTCCACGAATACCAATACCTATGACTCACTACAAAGGGAAAAAAAATCAATGGACCTAAAACATGATATCTGATGGCATTTCCAACTTCTTTGCAATCTACAACCTGATTATTCTTTTCTTTCTGCTGTGCTATATCAACACTCACATTATTATCACTTTCCCATTAATTTATTCATCACTTACAAATACTTGGCAGGGTGTACTATGATCCACTCATTTTCCTGGATGTTAAGGACTCAGTGGAGAACAAGTGACATACAGGTTAGGATTTTATGGAATTTATAGTCTAGTGACATTGATACGGATTGATGAACAGATATAATATACGAGCTTGTGCTACCCAGAGAAAGACATGTTTCCTTAAAGTTTTCAAGTGAAGTTGAAGTTGGTAAAGGTGGGGAAGCCATGCAGGGGGTAGGGAGAGGCTCGGAGAGAGAGACTGAGAAAGAGAGAGAGAAAGTTGTCTGCTTTGTCCGGATCCCAGTCATTTCTCCAAGGCTTCTCGCTGTGTGACCTTGACCTAGTCATGTGGCCTCTCTGAGTCTCTATTTCTTCACCAGAAAGGTAGGGGAAATTGGGTTAGATAAGCTCTCAGATTCTTTACCTCTCTGATAATGCCATAAATTTAATTTAGAGAAATACATTTCCAAACAATAGCCAAATATAAATATTGTGGAGGAAAAAACCCATTCAAAGCAGGAGAGTCCCACAGCTGTTATAACTATCTTGTGTTTTTTCCTGAAGTTCACAGAAGCTGTCATTTTGTCAGCTTCCAACATTATTAGACTTATTTTTCTGCCTGTGGCAACACATTTTAAACAGAGACTGGTCTGTTGTGTGAGTGATTTAAGTTGGGTGTAAGGAAGAATCTCTTGCTTGTAAAGGGGCATTAAACTATGTAATTCATTCCCAAAGAAGATTGTTGATTTCCCTTTTCAGACACTTTAAAAATAAGATTGATGTTTACCAATGTCTCATCTTGTGATGGCTTCTCTTCCTTTCCTCCTGCTGCCTGACTGCAATATTCTCCTTCTGATGGAGTTGTTACTTTCTCTGCTGGTTTATAATGGATTCTAACAGAGGAGCAGAGAGCTGACAAGAGGGTCTGACACAGGGTGGGTCCCCCCACCTTCCCGGCTGAGCCCTATCTCCAGCGTTGCCATCCTACCTCCTTTCCCAGACCAAGCTCTGTTTCCTCCTCCTGGCCCCTCTTCTCAGTTTGCCCCCTGCCTCGGTGGGGGTAGGGAAATGACAGTCAGATCCATCACATGGCTGGAGGCCAAGAGCAGCAATCCGCTGGGTTGAGGCTGGCCTTGTGCCCAGTTTTCAGACAAAGGCAGGTTGGGAACCCCACCACAAAGAAGGCTCCACGGTCCCCTCCTCCCAGAGTGCTGTCGCTTGTTTCTTGGGTTCTTTCTAGAACACCACCCCCATCCCAGTGTGTGTGTGAGAGACAGAGAGAGAGAGCTGGGGGGATGGAGGAGGAGGGGCAGCAGAGAAGCCGGACAAAGAACAAATCTGGTAGATACAAGGGGACCAAAGATCACTCAGATATCATACACGCCTCTGGGAATAAATCATATTTTTAAAGGGAAAAATAAAGTAGCTGAGAGCAGAGGAAACCCAAGTAAATGATAACTCCAGATTTCAAACTTCCAAGTACGTCACCACCATAAAAGATGCCAAAAGCTAAATGGTCTTAGATTTGACCGTTGCCTTAAGATTTCCTGCATGTACCAGAAAACTGTTGATTCTGAGGAATCACAAAACACTAGAGAAAAAGGCATTATTTTCAGAGTGCTTGTAACCACAAAATGTTTTAACAGTTTACATTTTTGAGAGTAAATTGCCTGGAGTGATTTTCCCCCTTGCTTATTAATGAATTCTATTTAACCAAGTCAGAAATCTTGCTGTGGGGAAAGCTGGAACGGCAGTGATGGAGGTGGGGAGGGGTGGTTGCTTGGTGGTTTAATTTTAATTTTTTTTTTTTTTTTTTTTTTGCCTGGAGGCACCATTAGAAAACTCCAGATGCAAAGCTTTCTAATAGAATTCCTCATCTGACATAGCCCTCTGGAATACACGCGCCTAACCTTTACGATCTGGCCGGCCAGGCTTCTATTTGGAAAGCTTACGAGGAGGGCTGATCCATTAAAGACAATGTACAATAGCAAGAACAGCTGAAGGCCTGGGGCGGCAGACAGTGGGGGCTCTACACGCAGAGAAAGCGGGGAAGAGGGTAGAGAGAGGGGTCAGCACAGAGAGCCAAGGAACGGCCCAGGACCACGTTTTCTTCCTGTCACATTAAGGCTCTGAGCTTCTTAGAAAGCGGAGTACAAAGTAAAGGAGGTAAAATCTATGCTAATTAGTAGGACGTAAGCACTCTAATTTGTACAAATAATCCACACATTGAATTCCACAAAGGCATACATTTATTCATGATCTATGTGTATATGACTTAATAAAAAAATAAAAAAGAAAGAGGAGTGCTGGCAGAAGGGGGATCAGTGAGTAACTTGGCTTTACAGTTGGGGATGGTTCTAACCAATCACTGTAGAGCTCCTTTTCTTACAGAGGCTCACTGTATACAGGCTGCTGGGGTCTGGGGCTGGCAGGTGATTCATCCATTCTTTGTCTACATTTTCTTCATAAAAAGGGGATAATAGTATCTCCTTTATCGGATTGTTGTCAGGATTGAATATATATATGCCATGTGCTTAAAAGAATGTCTGGTACTTAATAAGTGCTTAATAAATATTAGTTGTATTTTGGTCAAACCAGATCTGGGAGTGAGCTGCTCTGAGCCCCAAGTCAGAATGAGAACCGGGATATGCCATGACCCAGAAGTAGCCTGAGGGTCACTGACTGGGCTCTGTTTAGGAAGAAGCTAAATGGACAGGGCCAAGGGACAAGTTGGACAGGGGAGAGAAAAAGGTATCAGGGTCTGGACAAGTGGTTCCACTCCCAGAAATGGGGGAATGACGGGCACCTGTGGGAAGACTAAGATGAGAGGCAGAAACAACACGGCATAAGGACAGAGAAGGCCCCCAAAACAGAGGCCATCTACCCCAGCTTCAGCCATAAGGAGCCAATACCTGAACCAATTTAGTCAAGTGCTAAGTGGGCCACGGAAAGAGAAGAGCTTTGGAGTGAGAGTTGAAGAAAGGAGTGGCTGAGCTAGGAAATCATTCCTTAGAGCCCTTCTGGATAGAGTGACCCAGGTACTTGGCTCACCAGTAGGGCCTACTTTGTCTAGATTTTTTTTCTTATAACAGTGACGATGAGTTTGCTTTTGAAATGACAGCTGTCTTATGTATGAGGCACCTGGTCCAGGCTGGGGTGGAGCTGGGCGCAGTTCATGATCACGAGCCTCCATAAAGGGCAGGTTGTACCTTCCACTTCTCTCTATCTCTCACACACTTAAGCTTCATCCCTGGTTTCCAACAGAGGCCGATGAGGTTAAAAGTTAAATTGGCCTGGGTGTGATTCAGAACCCCCAAAGTGGTCTCACTTTTGAGCTGCAGCAGGAGCTGAGAAATATTTAAGAGCTTTCAAATTGGCCTCTTTTTGTTATGGTTGGTTGTTTTGTTATTGATGGTTTTAATTTTGCCTTTTCTAAAATACTTTCATAGGTATACATCTGTGGGATGGCATAAGGTCATAGGCTAGATGGCATAGGCTCACTCTTAACCTTCTCTCTAAATGTCAAAAATCCCTGGGGCCACAATCTTTCCTGATTCAAGTATGACTGTGACATAAACAAGCACAGTATAGATCAGGAAGGGACTGCTGCCCTACTCATCAGATCTTCACACTCTGGCCATTAGAAATGTCTGAAAATACTATTCTCATTCCCTGATCTCAATTCTTTAGTTACCTGAGAGCAAGACAGAAACCAGGGAACTGGATTCAGTGCAATGAGACAAACAGAGAATTAACACCACATTACCTGTCCATGTTTTGTTCTGCTTTGTTTATGAGGTTTATAATCTGGGAACATTTCACTTAACCTCCTTTGCCTCACTGACTTTAAAAAGAGTAGTAAATCTGCTCCTTGTCTACTACTCAAAGGTATTAAGAGAAAAATGTGAAATATGTAGAATGGTTTGGGAGGTGTTGCGTAGAAGATACAGCAGCAATTATTCTCGCTATTACCATCATTATGATTGCCATTTCTGATGCAGAAGATAGATAATAAGTTTACAAGATGAAGTCCAGATTTCTATCCTAGGTAACCCTAGAACTATAAAGATATCTTGGGTAAAAAATCTGGACCTTTGACAGCTTTGCCTTAATTATCATCAATTCTTTGAGTGGGTTGCAAAAAAAGAGAAAGAAAGAGAAAAAAAAAAGGAGGGAAAACCAGCCTAATTGAGTGTAGGATAAACTATTCATTAGCAAGCTAAATAGCAAGGACATTTAATAACCTATAGTGCCTTGTGGAAAACCAAGACTTTGCCAAAAGTAATTGAAGTTTGTGATTCTCCAAACTGTTATTTAAAGCAGGATTTGGCAAGGCTCAGTGGGTCTGCACCAATTTTAATTGCATTTTTAAAATTCAGGATGGAGATTACATTTCTTGTTATTTGTGTAGTGAAATCCCTTTATGGCAAACTTGCTTATAGTGAAACCTTATGCAGTGATTTTAAAGTTCAAAGCATGTGCGATCCATCTATATCAAAACCCATGCTTCACATTCTGACCTTTTAACTGATTAATTCCCAGTTGCTTATAACTGCCAGTTCTTTCTCTTTTTTTCTGCTTCACATCTCAGGCAGCAACCTTAACCCTTATCATTAGCACAAAGAGTTGGGGGGGTCAAGATGGGCTTGACCTCAAGAGAAGACCTCCTCCCCAAGGATGACTGAATGGGCCCTGAAGGAGAATCACCAAGTGGCCATGTCTGCCTGTGGGATAAGCAGAAATTTTTACCATCTATCCCCAGCACAGACACCTAGAGGCCATTAAATGTGTACAATGCATTTGGTTCAGACCTTTTGCACAGCACTTAGGAAGGGCAACCATGATTGTATTACCCTTAGAATTACCAAAGGGCTTCTCCACTCCCTTGTAATTTCCCGTGAATAATTATTTTAAAATAGCTACCATTTTTTCAGCACATAGTAATACAGCAGGCACTGCACTAAACATTTCACAAGAATTAGCTCATTTCACCCTCAGGAGAACTTCAGATATTATTATTTTTGTCTATCACGCTGAGGTGCATGCAGAGTTGGTTAAGGAACTTGCCCCAGACCACACAGCCAGAACTGCCAGGCTGGGGGTGGAACACAGTGGGCTGACCCTGGGTCCCTCCATGCCCTCCCACACTGCTGGAACACAGTGGGCTGACCCTGGGTCCTCCCACGCTTTCCCACACTGCTGGAACACAGTGGGCTGACCCTGGGTCCTCCCATGCCCTCCCACACTGCTGGAACACAGCAGGATGACCCTGGGTCCCGACATGAGCTCCCATGGTACTGGAACACAGCAGGCTGACCCTGGGTCCCACCATGCCCTCCCATAGTACTGGAACACAGTGGGCTGACCCTGGGTCCCCCCATACCTTCCCACAGTACTTGAACACAGAGGGCTGACCCTGGGTCCACCATGCCCTCCCACAGTGCTGGAACACCACAGGCTGACCCTGGGTTCCCCCATACCTTCCCACAGTACTTGAACACAGAGGGCTGACCCTGGGTCCACCATGCCTTCCCACAGTGCTGGAACACAGCAGGCTGACCCTGGGTCCCGCCACACCCTCCCACAGTACTGGAACACAGCAGGTTGACCCTGGGTCCTGACATGTCCTCCCATAGTTCTGGAACACAGCGGGCTGACCCTGGGTTCACCATGCCCTCCCGCAGTACTGGAACACAGCAGGTTGACCCTGGGAACACCATGCCCTCCCACAGTGCTGGAACACAGCGGGCTGACCCTGGGTCCTGACATGTCCTCCCACAGTACTGGAACACAGCAGGTTGACCCTGGGTCCCGACATGTCCTCCCATAGTTCTGGAACACAGCGGGCTGGCCCTGGGTCCACCATGCCCTCCCAGAGTGCTGGAACACAGTGGGCTGATCCTGTGTCCCACCACACATTCCCATAGTACTGGAATACAGAAGGCTAATCCTGGGTCCCACCACACCCTCCCATAGTTCTGGAACACAGCAGGCTGACCCTGGGTCCACTATACCCTCCCACAGTGCTGGAACATAGCGGGCTAAACCTAGGTCCCACCACACCCCCCCACAGTGCTGTTTCTTGTGCTGTGCTGCATATTGGAATTTCCTGACATTCTCTCCATTTAACTCTTTGTGTCCTATGTCTTATAAAATAGGAATCTGATGTCTGATAGTGTTAGTTCCCTGCCCTGTAAAAGGAGTCACTGATAATGTCTTCTATAGGAGGTCACTGTGAGAATCTAATGAGAAGAAGCAAACACGGTACCTTTGGAACAATGTTAAGTAACACGCCATCTTGTATTAGTATACAGGCCTCTCATCGCAAAGGGCCACAAACTGAGGGGCTTCAACAACAGAAGTTTACTGTCTCAGAGTTCTGGAGGCCAGAAGGGGTCAGCAGAGCTGGTTTTCTCAGAGGGCCATGAGGGATAATTTGTTCCATGCCTCTCCCTTGCTGGGGGTTTGCTGGTAATCTTTGTCATTCCTGTCATGGCATCACCCCAATCTCGGCCTTTCTCCTCAAGCGGCATCTTCCTGTGTGTGTCTCTGTGTCCAAACTACCTCCTGTCATAGGACACTGGTCAGATTAGGGTGTACCTAAATGACCTCACTCAAACTTGATTACCCCTGGAAAGGCCCTGCTCCAAGTAAGGTCCCATTCTGAGGTTTGGGGGGTTAGGACTCCAACATATCTTTTTAGAAAGATACAATTCAACAAACCACGTGCAGCTATTTTATTATTAACAATGGCACTAATAATATTTATATGTTACATTTAGCAGGTATAGTGTTTGCAGTCTGCTGGGAGGTGCTATGTACAATGCTCTAACCCAGAGCCCACTGTGACTTGGCCAGTCCCAAAACATTTCAGAGATCAAATCCCACCAGCCCATGACTCTTCTGCCTACATGTGGTATTGCTTCTATCCTTCCCAGGAGAAATAATGGAACAGTGAGAGGCAGATGCATAGGATTTTGGGGAAAGGAGCTCAAAGTTCATATCTAGTTACCGCAATGCTAAGAATAGTTGGTTTGCCAGGACCCAATTTGTTCTTCTATGTGTCATTTGAATGATCACTTTCTCTCTCCTCCATGGTAATCTCCGCGTTAACCTGCCTCCATCCCCCATGCTCAACTATTGTTTGCTGTGGATAGACTCCCAAACCAATGCCTCTATTCTCTGTCCTAATTCACATCCCATATTTCTAATTAGCTACTTAGCCTCCTCCCTGAATGTCCCATCAGCATCTCAGCTACTCTGCTTAAACAAAAGTCAGGTGTCCCCTGCCTACCACCCTGCTCCTCCTTCCACACCACGCACCTCTGGTAAAGGCACTGCCACTCCCTGAACCTCCTGAGCCAGATGAAAACTTTGATGCCATCCTCAGTTCCTATCTTGGCCATGCGTCTCCCTCCCGTTTATTCAAACTTGATACCACTTCCAACGCATTCTGCTCTTAACACTGTCCGGAATCCGTCTTCATCTTTACTTCCCAGCTACTTTAGTTTAGGCATTCAACGTTCTTCCCTCCCAACTTTTCTCACTAGTCTCATCCTTTAAATCAACGTCCACATTTACAAAGTTATTGTTTAGAAATATAAATCAGACAGCACATCTTTCATGAAAGACTGTCATTTCCATGAGGACAGGGACTGACACTTGAGTGTATCTTCTTTGCCATGGTACATAACATATACTAGATCCTCAATTAATACTTACTATAGGAATAAATGAACAGAAAATAAAAATTCCTTTATGAATCTCTATTGTTCTCAAAGTCCAAACTGTTAAAGAAAATACCAAAGTTCCTTCAATGTATGTCCCTAAACTATTTTTCTAGTCATATCTTCTACCTTTCTGTTCAGCCACTCACACTAAGGCCAGCAAAGCAAAACTATTTGTCATTTTGTAAACATGCTTATGATTTTTATTCCCCCCAGGCAGGCAAAATTATATATTTTATGTGTTAGTTTGGGATTCCAAGGAAATATCCAAATTCAGATATGAAGGAGGCATTTGGATAGGTGAACTTGCAACTCACAAGAGATGCAAAACTCAGATGATATTAAAAGCAAGACAATGAAGGAACTCACCAGGGAAGCGAGTACAGATTTAAGGAGGATATTCATAAACTCTACGTAAATCATCAAACCAGACCGGAGGTAAGTTACAGTAGGTCATTCAAGTTACGCTATCTAGAAGACCATGAAAAAATTGACATATGCGTATGGCTGGTAGGAAGTAATGGAAAAGGAGTTTTAAAAGTCATAAGCTTAATGGTAATCGTTGTAAACTAGAATTGGTGAGTTACCAAATAGGAGTTACCTAAACCCACGCCAGAGAGAAAGCTCTGTTTTCATAATCAGATGGTGGAAAACACAGAATGCATCTCTGGGGGACAGGGGCTTAGATGATCTAGCTACTATTTCCTGGTGCAGGCATTTAACATTTACCAAATTTTGTCCTTATCCTCATTCACTCTTTCATTTTTTAGAAACTGTGAAATATTTCAGAAGAGTATAAAAAATGTGCACATTCTTAATAATTTTAAAATGAAAATAAGCTTATCCAAGTTAAAAGATAATATTACAAGAGTTGTGTATGTCCTTAACTGTATATTCTGCCTTCTCCTAGAGGTAACCAATATCCTCACTTTTGTTGTAAACACTCCCTGTTTTTCATGACTTCGTCTATATACACATTCATCAATCACAAATTGCTTAGTCATTCTTGTTTTTGAACTGGGTATAGATGGCATGGTGCAGTATACACTCTTTCACAGCTTTCTTGTTACACTCATTGTTACATCTGTAAGCTTCATGGACTTGGTGTGTATAACTGTTGGGGTCCATTTTCAGTGCGGCATGGCTCTTTTTGTTCTGTTTGTTACTGGTGTATAGGAACATAGTTGATTTTTCTGAATTGGTTTTCATCTGGCAAACTTGCCAAATTCACTCATCAATTCTAATAATAAACCTGTATAATTTTGAGGGGGGGATTCTGTGTTCTTAATCATCCATATCATCTACAACTGACAATTCTAATAATTTATTTTATTTTCTATTATTTTTCTTGCTTTATTGTGCTGGTTAGGATGTATAGTATACGTTTGGATAAAAGGGGTGATAGTAAACATTTTGTATTTTTCCTGTTCTTCAAAGGCATGGTCTGAACATTTTTCACTATCATTAAGAATGATATTTACTACAAGTTTATATAGATGCCTTGTATTGGGTTAAGAAAGTTACATTCTGGCTCGGCACCTGTGGCTCAACGGGCTAAGTCTCCAGCCATGTACACCTGAGCTGGCGGGTTCGAATCCAGCCCAGCCCGCCAAACAACAATGACGGCTGCAACAACAACAAAAAAATGGCCGGGTATTGTGGTGGGTGCCTGTAGTCCCAGCTACTTGGGAGGCAGAAGCAAGAGACTCGCTTAAGCCCAGGAATTGGAGGTTGCTGTGAGCTGTGATGCCATGGCACTCTATCCAGGGTGACAGCTTGAGGCTCTGTCTCAAAAAAAAAAAAAAAAAAAAAGAAAGTTACATTCTATTGCTAATTGACATAAGAAATTTTAATCTTCTTTAGAATTTAAATCATGAAATGGATATCAAATTTTAGACAATATTCTTTGGCATCTATTGAGATGATCATATAATTTTTCTCCATTAATCTGTCAGGGTGTGTATTAATTTTCAAAGGTTAAATCAACCCTGCATTCCTGAAATAAACCCACGTCGGTCATTATGTTTTATTCTCCTGGGACATCATTAGTTTGGTTTTATAAAACTTTAGGTAAGATTTATGCTATGTTCTTACATGAGATTGTCCTATCTGTTGTTTTATAAAGCCAAAATTTAATTTGATTCACTTACATATTTGCCACCTCTGTGCTCTTCTTTTCTCTTGCTTCTCAGATGTTTGATTTGGTAGCATTTTCTTGAAGCCTGAAGAATGACCTCTAGAATTGCCATTAAGAAAGCTGGCTGGCGCTATCGGGGGGCGGAGCAAGATGGCAGCCAAGTAACAGCTTCCTTGTGGCTGGGCACGGTGAGACTGGGGAGAGAGGACTTCAGGCATCTCTGGCAGGTGGGATCTACCCAGGAACTACCCCTTGGGGACACAGGGAGACAGCGTGAGGCTTCTGGACACCCTGAGGAAGG
>CAUYRH010111537.1:0-31174 GCA_963574655.1 Perodicticus potto
ATATTTGCATATTTTGAATCAGACAAAAGCTTGATAACTAGGAGAACTCAATTAATCCACATGAAAAAATCTATAGAGAACTCAAATTAATCCACATGAAAAAAGCCAACAATCCCATATATCAATGGGCAAGAGACTTGAATAGAACCTTCTCTAAAGAAGACAGATGAATGGCTAACAAACATATGAAAAAATGCTCATCATCCCTAATTATTAGACAAATGCAAGTCAAAACCACCCTGAGATACCATCCAACTCCAGTGAGAATGGCTCACATCACAAAATCTCAAAACTGCAGATACTGGCGTGGATGTGGAGAGAAGGAAACACTTTTACACTGCTGGTGGGACTGCAAACTGATACAACCTTTTTGGAAGGAAGTATGGAGAACTCTCAAAGAACTCAAGCTAGACCTCCCGTTTGATCCTGCAACCCCATTTCTGGGCATCTAGAAGGAAAAAAATCCTTTTATCATAAGGACACTTGCACTAGACTGTTTATTGCAGCTCAATTTACAATCGCCAAATTGTGGAAACAGCGTAAATGCCCACCAACCCAGGAATGGATTAACAAGCTGTGGTATATATACACTATGGAATACTATTCAGCCATTAAAAAAATGGAGACTTTACAGCCTTTGTATTAACCTGGATGGAAGTGGAACACCTTATTCTTAGTAAAGCATCACAAGAATGGAGAAGCATGAATCCCATGTACTCAATTTTAATATGAGGACAATTAATGACAATTAATGACACGGTGGGGGTGAGGGAAGGGGAGAGTAGAGAAATAATGAGGGAGGGGTGGGGGAAAGGAAAAGCAGAGAGAGGGAAGGAGCGAGGGGGGTGAGGTCTTGGTGTGTGCCACATCTTTTGGGGGCAAAACACGATTGTAAGAGGGACTTTACCTAACAAATGCAATCAGTGTAACCTGGTTTCTTGTACCCTCAATGAATCCCCAACAATAAAAAAAAAAAGAAAAGAAAGAAATCTCTCCATCCTTTTTCTTCTTTTAAGATTTGTGACAACACCCATTTAACATTCTATACCCTTTATGAGTGAGATAAACAGCATGGCCAGCAGAAAATCTGACATTGGTTCACATCAAAGAGACATCAGTTGGCTGTCAGCTGAAGAGCTTCCCTTAGGTAATATTTCAATTCAGAAGTTTCTCATTAAAAAATGCTAAAGATGTATTTTACAAAGGAAGCAGTAACTGAATATGAAACCCTAAGGTGATTCTTCAGATCTTGAGTGGTGTAAACAACCCAAATATCTGGCCAGGTGTATAAAAGTCCAGTACATTACAACATGTACAGTGCATAATACTTGATAATGGTAAAAAAAAAAAAAAGAAAAAGAAAAGAAAAGAAAAAACTATTGCCGGTTTGTGTGTTTACTATACTTTTTATCATTAGAGTGTATTCTTCTACTTAATAAAAAAGGTTAATATAAAACAGCCCGGAGGTAGGTCCTTCAGGAGGCATTCCAGAAAAAGGCATTATTATCACAAGAGATGACATCTCCATGGTATTATTACCCTTGAAGACCTTCCAGTAGGACAAGACATGGAGACTGAAAATAGTGATATTAATGATCCTGCCCCTATATAGACCTGTGTGTTTGAATCTCAATTTTTAGCAAAAATGTTTAAAAATTTTAAAAAGAATTAATTTAAAAATAGAAAAAAGCTTATAATAAAGATACAAAGAATGAAAATATTTTTCCTACAGCTGTATAATATGTCTGTGTTTTAAGATAAGTGTTATGACAAGAAAGTCAAAAAGTTTTAAAAAATTTAAAGTTTATAAAGTAAAAAGTTACAGTAAACTAAGGTTAATTTACTATTGAAGAAAGAAAACTTTTTAAAATAAATTTAGTGTAGGCTAAGTGCACAGTGTTTATAGTCACAGCAGTGCGTCTACAGGGACGTGAGTCCCGAGGCCTTCTCGTTCACTCAGTCTCTAACTCGCCCAGACCAACTTCAAGTCCTGCAAGCTCTGTTTATGATAAATGTCTTACACAGATGTAACATTTTAAAATCTTGTATACCATATTTTTACTATACCTTTTCTATGTTTAAATATGTTCAGTGACACAAACACTTACCATTGCCTTACAGTTACCTACAACATTCAATACAGTAACACGCTGTATAGGTTTTTAAGCCTAGGAGCAATGGGCTGTGCCATCTAGCCTAGGTGTATGGCAGGCTGTACCATCTAGGTTTGTGTAAATGTACTTTATGATGTTCCCACAATAACAAAATCACCTGATGACACATTTCTTAAAATGGATCCCTAATCAAGACATGACTATGTACTGAATAAAAAGAAAGTAAGTGTATTACTGAGAGTAACATTGTCACTGCAGTGTGTTGTTGAGAATATGGGCTCATGGCACAGTCGTAACATTCTTTCCCTCAAGTATTTGTTGAACTCTCAGTAAATAAGCAGGTATACAAAACATCCCCTACTGAGATGAACAAGCATAGCGGACTTGTGACTCTGTATTGCACAGGGTGGTTTCCTGCCAGATGCTGCCTGATGTGACCCCCTTTTTCCTCTCTACTCCGTAGAAGACCCCTTCCTCCTGATTTCTCCACCATGAAGATCAACAATGGAGTGAGGCTCAGATGAACTAACAAATGTTTCTTTCACACATTAATCGATGATACTTTTTTTTTTTTTTTTTTTTTGAGACAGAGCCTTAAGCTGTCACCCTGGATAGAGTGCTGTGGCATTACAGCTCACAGCAATCTCCAATTCCTGGGCTCAAGGGAGTCTCCTGCCTCCACCTCCCAAGTAGCTGGGACTACAGGTGCCTGCCACAACGCCCGGCCATTTTTTTTTTTTTTTTTTTTGGTTGTAGCTGTCATTGTTGTTTGGTGGGTCCGGGCCAGATTCGAACCCGCCAGCTCAGGTGTACGTGGCTGGTGCCTTAGCCCGTTGAGCCACATGCGCCAAGCCTAATTGATGATACTTTTTGAAAGCTGAAAGTTTAATAGATCATTACTTAAACGTCAACTGATCAAAAGGGCTGGATCAAAACACTAGCTGCCACCAATTGTTCAAATTTAGGTATGTACTGGCAATATCCAACAAAATTACACATGCATTTACCCTGTGACCCAAAAATCCCACTTCTATAAGTCTATCCAGAAGATACATTTCCACAAATAGAAAACAGCAAATGCAACAATTATCCCTTTCAGCATTCCTCACAACAGTAAAAGATTGGAAACAAAACAAATGTCCACCAATACGGAACCAGTTAAATAAATCATGTTCACACAATGGAGTTCTGTGAATCATAAAAAGGGATGGGAATAGATTTCTGTGAGTAGACATGAAAGGATTTCTTCCAAGATACAGTGTTAAGTGAAAAAGCAAAATATAGAAGAGTATATAGAGTACACTATTTTTTGTATAATAAAAGATGGAAAATAAGACTGTATATGCTACATATTTATTTATATTTGCAAAAGAAATACCAGGATAAACCAAAAACTTATGAAAATGGATAAGTGGAAAAGCATGATGTGAAAAGGACAGGGCTGAGCTTTTCTAATTATCCTTCTTTATGTATTTCTCAATTTGAACAAGGTAGATGTTTAACATATTTAACAAATACATGAAATTGAAGGGGAGAAAAAACCCTATAATTGAACAAAACAGAAATGAGTAAATGTAATTATGTCTCAAATTAATAGCATAACCATACAAGAAAAAATAATTTCAAGTGACCGTTAGACACACTACTCTGCACATCCTTGTCAGTATATACTCTAAAGAAAAAAAGAATTGCAAGAAATCTCAAACTTCACTAATAGGTTTATCATTAGTAGTAACTTTTAAACTAATTATAGGATAAAAAAATGAAAAGTTAAAGTTTTAGAAAACAAAATATTCTGAGTAAGAAAAAAAGAAAAAACAATAAAATAAAATGACCAAATCAGAACTTTAATTCTGATTCTGAAATATGTTTTATTTTTCAAAAAGGTGCTATTTTCCTTTAGAGGTAAAGAGGTAAAGAAATAAATAGCTTAGCATTCCTTCCTCTCTGCAGCCATGCCAGCATCTATTGTTTTTGAACTTTTAAATAAAAGCTATTCTAACAGAAGTAAGGTGGTATCTCACTGTGGTTTTAATTTGTATTTCCCTGATGATCAATGACACTGAATTTTTTTTTCATGTTTGTTAGCCATTTGTCTATCTTCTTTTGAAAAGCTTCTATTCATGTCTTTCACCTACTTTTTAATGGGATTGCTTATTTCTTTCTTCCTGGTTTGTTTGAGTTCTTTGTAGATTATAGAAATAGACCTTTATCAGATGTATAGTTTGTGAACATTTTCTCCCATTTTGTAGGTTGTCCATTTGCCCTATTAAATATTTCCTCTGTGCACAGAAGCTTTTTAATTTAATCAAGTCCCACTTATTTATTTTTGTTCTTGCTGTAACTCCCTTGGGGGTCTTAGTATAAATTCTTTGCCTAGGCCTACATCTAGAAGAGGTTTTCCTACATTTTATTTCAATTTTTATGGTTTCATGGTTTACATTTCAGTCTTTTATCTTTTTTTTTTTTTTAATTTTTTTTTTTTTTTTTTTTGAGGCAGAGCCTCAAGCTGTCACACTGGATAGAGTGCTGTGGCATCACAGCTCACAGCAACCTCTAATTCCTGGGCTCAAGCGAGTCTCTTGCCTCCGCCTCCCAAGTAGCTGGGACTACAGGTGCCTGCCACAACTCCCAGCCATTTTTAGGTTGCAGCCATCATTGTTGTTTGGTGGGCCCAGGCTGGATTCGAACCCACCAGTTCAGGTGTACATGGCTGGCGCCTTAGCCCATTGAGCCACAGGCACCAAGCTGCAATATTCTTTTTATTGTAATAGTATGGAAGCAAACCTGCAATGTCTCTGAGTATGCCTGTGTGAGAAATCAACTCATGCAATTTCACAGGCTGATGAGTCCAATCTGCAGTGCAGGGTTCAGATCCAGGAAAACCAATGGTTCAGATGAAGTCTTAAGACTTTCAGACAATTCCCCTTTGCTCAGACAGGTCATTGCTTTTTGTTCTATTTTGGGCTGTCTGCTGATTAGATGAGGCCCACCCATTTTGTTTAACACAATCAGATTTACTCAAATTTCATTAATATATAGATTTGTCCTATCAATGTATAGGTTAATCTCATCCCAAACAACCTCCACATTGACACATAAATTAACCATCACACATAATGACTATGTCTGTTACTATTTTTTAAATTGTCCCTCTCAGTAATGGCAGCAAGTACCCATGTTCTATTTAAGAACCGACTGTGAGCCTCCTCGGTGACAAGCTCACAGTATGTGTTGCAGTTGTCTGAGAAATAACTCAGGCCAGCAAAAATAATTTTTTAATTTATAATAAAAATACAGTGGGTTAATAAAAATTATTTTTTGGTATTTATTTTTTATATGATGTATCCTTAAAATTCAGTGGCACTCAAAAAATAATACATGTTTCAAAAAGTTTCTTGAACTCAATACTGCGTTTTTAGAATAAATTTTTGATAATTTGCAATAGAGGGTAGAGGTGAGTATCAGAATAAAGTCAGACTTCTTGGGATTAAATCCTGATGTGATTCATTAGATGCTAGGTTATTTTAGGCAAGGCACTTAACCTCCCTGCTTCTTGATTTATTTAGCTATAATATAATATTAATAGAATTTTCTCCATAGAAAAATTTACAATGTACTTAGAAGGATACCTGTCTATTAGCAAGTGTTATATGTGTTTTCTAAAGAAAAAGTAAACAAAAAAAATAAAACTGTAGTCCTGTATTAAGCAAAGTTTTCATCACCTGTTATGAATTAACTTTGAAGAATAAAAGCAGAGCAATCATTTTAGGTAATTAAATCTTTCAAATTCAGTTGAACTTTTTACTTAAGTCAAAACAATGGGCATGAGTGTATTTGGATGAGATTTTTCTTTAATTATGAGACTTGTTTGTATGAGCAGGATCATGCTTGCCCTCCCTTATAGAGAAATAAAGTTGTCTGTCTTTAAGACATTTGAACGCACACATGCTGAACTGACAGTTTATTTCTTTGGTGAGGAAAAAGTCAGCAAATTTGCTGAAATGGAGTTAGTGGTAGTTAATTTAGATATTTGCAATTGTGAATAAAAATGACTTACTGGGCGGCACCTGTGGCTCAGTGGGTAGGGTGCCGGCCCCATATGTGGAAGGTGGCAGGTTCAAACCCAGTCCCGGCCAAACTGCAACAAAGGGACAGGTGGACATTCTGGAGGGCGCATGTGGTCCCAGCTACTTGGGAGGCTGAGGCAAGGGAATCGCCTAAGCCCAGGAGTTGGAAGTTGCTGTGAGCTGTGATGCCATAGCACTCTACTGAGGGTGATAAAGTGAGACTCTGTCTCTACAAAAATAATATTAATAATAATAATAATAAATGACTTATTAACCAGTTTTTGCTTTTCAGTTTTTACCCACTGAATATCATCTTATATAAGCCTCTATCCTTGGAAAATATTTCCAGGAGAGAGGACATGATAATATTGGGTGATATTGTCTTATGCTGTGTTTGATATAGTATTGAATTATAATATTCAATCTCCATTTTATTAAAGACCATACATGCCATTTATATGTTCTAGAATAAATATTAACAAGCCATGGCCACGCATTAAGTCTAATAATTTTATCATGCTACTTTATGGATTTTCAGATGTTTAAAATTTGAATTTTTTTCCTACAGTTTTAATGTCAAATGTATGCTTTAAATTAACTCCTACAATAAATCATATCTGCTGTACTGGGTCAAAAAATAAGAAGGTACATATCAATCTCCTTAGGTTTAGATGGACAAGAGCCAGTTTACTAACAGAGGAGATTGATTTGGCTTTGGTATCACGGTTGCATTCAGCCTGTGCTTGATCAGCAATAGATGTTGATGTCTGTTTCCAAATGCTGACCGGCTTGCCCACTCTTGTACTATAAGAGATTGGGTCAAAATGACCCAGAAGAGGAAAAAGCTTACAGTGAGAAAGTTCAGCAAGTTCAGTATTTCCACACGAGCATATAATCACCACATTTATGTCAGAGACTTGGGGTTGGAATCCATACCAAGCAGAAAATTTGGGGTTGTCTCAACACACAGAAAAAGGAAAAAAGATCACAGAAGCATAGTGCTAGACTTGAAAGACTTCATTATTATTTTTTGTTGTCTTATTATTACTATGCAGTGGGGGGCAAATGTAAAGAAGCTACCTTTCCATGCCCAGGGAATGAAAATAGGAGGATGCTGTGTCCCTGACATGTCACTAACCAGACATTACAGGCCGTGAAATGTGAGGGGAGTTTAGGCAGTAGCTTATGGCAATGATTCTGCTCTTTCCTTATTAGTGAGAGAAATTTTAAACACATACTTCATAACCTTTCATAACAGTATTTTGTATTTGATAGTACTCTTTTAACCTGTGTTTTTCAAATGTAGTTTTATAGAACTTCTACCTTATTTTGAAATACGCAGAATTTAAATATATCCTTATTTTAATTTATGTTTAATTTGTGGTTAACAAGTCCTTTTTCATTTCAAGGTATTTACTCAACAGTTTGGTAGATAGGCACATGGTTTTATATTTTACACTTAAATCTATTATTTATTTTGGTGTAAATAGTGAAGAAAATGTCAACATTTATTTTTAATACTAGTTATTATATGACCTAATTTATCTTTATTAATTTTAAACATGACTTTTATAGTATATTAAATTTCTATTATGCTAGGTCTAATACAGTTCATCATTCAGTTCCTATGTCACTTCCACACTGCTTTTTAATTTATGACATTTTCCTGCACAGTCACTGTTCATAGAACCAAGCCCTATATTTTAATGTTTCCATTATTTTTCTACACATTTCCTTATATTTATTCCTGCAGATGCCCATGTGAGGAATTCCTTTTATAATACTATACAATTGATAATGTTTCAAAGTGTTAAGAAAAAGACTTTATGGAATTTAGTTGAGATTGAACACACAGCACTTATAGATTAATTTAGGGAGAATTGGCAAATTTCATTACTTTCCTATTCAAGAACAAAATATATCTCTCCATTTCTTACAGTCTTCTGTCCCATAATAGGTTTTGGAGTTTTAGATGTATGTTTTCTTATTATACTGGCATGTCTTCTATTAAGATATTCCTATATTTTCTTTCTTTTTCATATTTTGACTGTGTTTAAAGGTAAGAAAGCTCCTGAATTTATGTCTGAAAGTTTTTGAATGAATTCATTATTAATAAATACATATTCTTAGATTTATAAAACAAAAGTAGACATGTTTTATTTCCTCTGTGGATAATGCCTAGGAAAATATACAAAAAGAGTTTTCAGATCCACTGTAATATTTTCAAATTACCCCAGCACTTAGAGGTCAACAGGCTTGTGAGTAACTAGATCCTGTGACCATTTTCTTTCATTCTTCCTGGATGAGTCTATATTTCACATTGATGTGAATTTTCATAAAGTTTGTTATAATACAATTCATGAGTCATATAATTTGAGAGCTAGCTGACTCTACAAACATTCATCTATTAAATGTTTCCCATACTTCAAAACATATTGAAGTATTAGAAATATTGAAATCTTTTTTAGCTTCTAAATGAAATACGATCATAATTATTCCATTGTTCAAATGTAGCGCATTGGTTGTAGTATTGTACCATCACATACTCAATTGAGTAGATGACCAAGGGCTAACTAAAATGGCACCTTTAATTTAATAGAAACTAGAAATCCAATACCCACAAAAAAGAACAAACAAACCTGTGGAGAACAGGAATGTGAGGGTCAGTTTGGAGTATGAATTTGTGGGTGCCTCTCTGAAGGCTAAATCAGGGTGGGACCAGTCCAGAGTCTGCGTTGGGCCTGAAGCCTGGCTCCATAAGGGTAAGCCTAGATTTGCGGGGGCTAGCCTAGCTTTTTGGTGGGTCAGTAGGCTAGATCTGCAGGGTCAAGCTGGGTTCTAGATCTACAGGGGCTGGCTTAGAGCCTGGGTCATGGGGATGGTACTGTAACTCAGTAGTAGGTTCCACTGGGGCACTGGCCCCTGGGTCTTCTGGAGTGTGAGAATGTAGAGGCCATCCTGGCCTTTACGTGCTCTAAAGCATGAGCCTGGGCACGTGGGAGCTGCCCTGAAGTCTGCGAGTAAGGAAGTTTGGCTGGTACTGTAGTGGACCTTAAACATGGGTCCATGAAGTTGAGGGAAAAGTCTAGGGCCACAGGAGCCAGCCTGATCCTAGAGATAGGTTGAAGTCTAGAGCAAGCCTCCATCCTGTCTCTGTGGAACCCAGCTTGCAGCCTGGAGTTATGTGGGCCAGGTTGGTGCCAAGTTTCAACGGTGTAGGTCTGATGATAGCCATCCAGGGCAAAGTCAGATACTCATTTCACTCTTCTTCCCTGATGTGGAGGGAATCTTTCTCCATGCTACCCTGCCTGGGCCTTGAGAGAGAAGTGATATGGGCATTGCGAAACTGTCTTTTCTATCTTCTTGAATGCATCTTTTCTTATTTCTAAACGTGTTGTGCCCAGATGCCATAATATTTCACCTAAATTTTTTAGCTCTAATGAAGGTATTTTCATACATGGATAGTTGTTGAAATTGATGTTTTTGTGAGAGAATGAGTGATGAAAAGTACTATTTTGCCATCTTGCTATTGTGTCTTTGCCCATTTTTTAATTGTTTAGTTGTTATTGAGTTGTAAAAGTTCTTGATATGTTCTAGATCTTACACTTGTACCCAATATATGATATGCAAATATTTTCTTCCATTCTGTGGTTATTACTTTTACAGTCTTGATGGTATCATTTGATACACAATTTTTTTTAACTTAAGTGAAAGGAATCCAATTTATTTAATTTTTCTTTCATTGCTTTGCATATTTTTTTTTTATCCAACAAGAAGCAATAACTTTATTAATGATAGAAACAGTACAAATTTCAAACCAAGTTGCAGTTACTCTTTTGAAACACACACAAAAAAAACCCTCGTTTTTTGATGGTTACATTTTTAGTTCTATAATAGCATTTCCAGTGTCATTACTGTTGTTCTTCAGAGCTCTGACTGCCTTTGCTCTTGACACATTTGCTTGTGACCATGGCCAATTCTATGTCCTTAACTTCCACACCTCTTGCTCTTCACTCGCCTCATGTTCAGTTTGGAGTGTGTATGTTTTCTTGAATGTTTGAAACAGCTTCACCTTGAACTTTGAATTTCTCAGCAGCTGTTAGCTGTGCCTGCTGAGATAAATCCTCAATCTTGGCGTCACCAAAAACTATGTAGGTATCTGAAGCAGGGCTCTTGTAGACATCTGGTTTTGTGATGCCAAAGAGGGTATGCTTCTATTTCCAAATAGTGACTCTAGTAAACCCTGTAATTTGTCAAAGACACAGTTTGGACATAGCCCTCGTGCCTTCTTTTCACTCCGACTCTGTTTTGCTTTACTGACTGGTTCTTCATTGATTTCAGCTGCTGCTGCCAGTGGCGTTTGCTGTGTGGCTGCCTGTGTGGAATCTTGTTCTCTAGCTTTGGTACTGATTCATCATTGTCAGATTCTGTCTCAGCTTTGGGCTATGGTAACTCCTGCTCTGTAGCAGGGACTGTTTCTGTGACTTCACTGGGCATGTTGTACAGCAACGTGGAACCAAGATCTAGTATCATATTCAAGAAACAATTGACAAATTCATGGTCATGGTCAATACCTTTTATGTTCTCCACTGAGTTTTATAGTTTTAGCTTTTAAATTTAGGTTTGCTCTATTTAAAATTATTTTTTTTAACCTGGTCCTATGTACTTAATACAGAATGTGCTTTGCATTTGTGGCCCCAAATGATCATTTCTGATTAGCTGAGCTGGGTCACATGTCTTACCTTGCTCCCAGCTTTTAAGCCCCAACAAATGGCCAGCGCACTAGGTGTGGAAGGTGGGTAATTTCTTGTAACTTCTGGGGTAGAACCTGTCTTTCATCAAATTTACGCGATGGGGCTTTTCCGGGAGACAGGCTAGCAGGTGCCGTTAAGGTGTGCTGTGCCGCTTCTGCTCCTGCCTCGCCGCTGTTGACTTCTCTTCCTGTCTCCCCACAGCCACAGGATGGCTTTTAAAGATACCAGAAAAACACCCGTGGCATCAGAGATGGTGATTCCCCAAGTTAGAATTACTTTCATGAGTTGTAAGGCAAGGTAAAGGCCCTGGCAAAGTTGTGTGCTGACTTGATCAGAGGCACAAAGGAAAAGAATCTCAAAGTGATATGACCAGTTCAGATGCCCACCAACACTTTGAGAATCACTTCACCTTTGATGAAGGTTCTAAGACTTGGGATCTCTTCCAGATGAGAATTCACAAGCAACTCACAGAGTTGCACATTTTTGCAGATGCATAAATCCACTGTTTTAGTAATCTGGTTACCAATACACACACACATACACACATGTACACATACAAACTTATGCCAGGGAAATTCCTCAAATATGAGAAAGAGGTGCAGACTGTTTATATCTACAAACAGCCAATGGGACTCAGGACTTAATGTTGGGGAGTGGAATCTTTGAAAGACTTGACAAGGAAGTGAGTTAGCAAAGGAGAAAGATTGGAACAAATCTTAAAAAGGATAGTGTTACAAAAAATAAAGGAAAATCATGTTTTGAAAAGGGAGTACTAAAGAAGAGAATTAGTTCTGCTGAAAGATCAAGTGAGATGAAGTCTAAAAACTCCATTTGAATATGAATGCATGAAATCACCACTGACTTTACCAAAAGCTCTTATGATGAAGATGTTCAATTAGAAAAACTTGCATGAGCGAGTATTGGAGAAATAGAAAGAGAATGTATAAGTAACTCTTTCAAGACTTTTTAAAAATTTATTTGACATTAATATGAGGGTACATACGATTAGGTTACATTGTTTGTGTTTGTTAAGTAGAACCTAAGTTGTAGTTGTGCCAGTCACCTGGAGGTGTGTCATGTACCCTTACATTGTGCCCATTAGATGAGAACACATCAATCTCCCCTCTTTCCTCCCCTATCCCTTCTCCCACTTGAGTTTTGTTGTGTTTTTCCTTTGTGTGGGTGTGCATTAGTTCATCTACTTGTTTCACATTAGTATTGAGTATATTTCATTCTTGCTTTTCCATTATTGTGAAATATAACTATGTAGAATGTTCTCCAACTCCATCAGAATTAATACAAAAGATGTAAAGTTTCCATCTTTTTTTTTCTTTCTTCAAAGAGAAAGTTTCGAGCACTTCCAAAGAGTTAGAAGTGGGTCCCTCTCATGAACAAGAGAAGATGAGAGAGATGGTCTCCATCTTTTTATGGCTAAATAGTATTCCATGGTATACATATACCACAGCTTATTAATCCATTTGTGTGTAGATGGGCACTTGGGTTGATTCCACATCTTGACGATTATGAATTGAGCTTTGATAAAAGCATTCCGGTGCATATATCTTTATATTAAAAAGATGTTCTTTTCTTCTGAGTAGATGCCTAGTTATGGGATTGCAGGATCAAATGGAACTTCTACTTTTAGTACTTTGAGGAGTCTCCATACTTCTTTCCAAAGATGCTGCATTATTTTACAATCCCACCAACAGTGTAAAATATTCCTATTTCTCCACTCCCTCATGAGCAACTATACTTTGGGGGCTTTGTGTATATGCTCTTCTCACTGAGGTTATGTGATATTTCAATGTGGTTTTGATTTGCATTTCTCTGATAATTCAGGAAGATGAGCAATTTTTCATGTGTTTGTCAGCCAACACAAAAGCAAATTAGGAGAGGATATACTTTTTGTTTCCTATAAGACAGGACAAGGCATAGTTCAAGTTTCATTAGAAGTCAGAAGTAGAGACAATTAATAGTTTCGAATGTGGAAGGACTAGAGTAAGATAGAGCCAAAAAAATGAAAGGTTGGGTGTATCTGTGCATATTTTTGTAGGCTTAGTGACAGAAAATTGAGACGGTTCCTATCCATTGACTTGTATTTCTCTATAAAGTAAGAAGAAATCATCTGCGGTTAGCGTATGTAAGTGTGAAAGCTGGTAGGAAAGACTATTGCTAAGAAGATGGCAATTATGAGAGTAATTTTATTAAAAATACAGAAATTTAGAATGCGAGACAAGGATGAGGTTGGAAAGGATTAGTAATCATAACTTGAGTGATGCTCCTCTCTAAATTTTTGTCTGAGTCATACAGATGCTGAGACACAATTATGAAGAAAGCAGATATTTGAATTTTCCCTAATGGAGCCATCACAAAGATGGAGAGCCAGCGGAGTCCTTTCATTCACTTGCTGAACATTTGTTGGACATCGACATCATGTCAGAAATGTTTTAGGAACTGAAAATAGAGTGCATATGAAACAGACAAAATATATCTGCATTATTGGAATTAACACTTATTAAACAGAAAACAAGGAGTTGCCAATTTTGTGAGGAAGGAGGCGAAGACAGGAAGGGGTAGCGCATCCTTAGTGGAAGAGTCACTGAACTGGAACTTCTGAAGAAGGACATAAAAATTTCCCAGTGAGAATAGTGAAGAAGGAATTTGAGTGAAGGGGAATGCAATTACTTTGCTAACAACTTCTTCAGTGAATGAGATGGATTGAACCAAAGATCAGGAGACGGGAACAAAGAAAATGAGAGATAAAAGTTAATTGTTGTGTATCTTAATGAGGTAGGAATTTTATTCATGTTATATTCAGGTGGCTTCTCATACAGCTTGCCTATAGGGAGAGAATATGCTTGGAAAGTGAATATGGATGTTGAATATAATTTTGTGTCTCACTATAAATTAATAAATTTATGCATTGGTTTTATATATTAGTCTTTTGTGAATATTGTCAGAATAAATCAGAAACCCTAGAGGATCATTTCTGGAACACTGGAAGATTCAAGCATAGATGTGATATAAGCCAACTCTGGATTTACTTTTATTACTGAAAATAGCACTGAATATATCTATACTGTAAGAATCTCTACTGTAGAAATAACTCCATTATTCAGAAAATAAATTATATTTTCCACGTGTGTCTTGCCTAGCAATCTGTGATGCTGAGAGGGCAGAAATTATGTCTTATTTTGTTTTATATCAACAGCATCTAGAGCAGTGTCTGGTATGTGTTAATCAAATATTGAATAGTTTTTGAAATGAACAATTATTCAAATGCTGAAACTGCAGAAAAAGAAAGCCCTTTGATGGAACAATATTATAACACTCACAGAATTTAATAAAGTCTATGTAGCAAGGGCTCGGTAGTAGGGCCAGAGGGCAGGTTGTATTACTTAGCAGGTTTCCATGGCTGGTTCCACTACCTGTGAGCTTCACATAGAAGGATGTGGCATATCTGTGTGACAGATCGTGTCACTAGTCCTTTTGCAGGATGGAGGCTTCGGATTTGTGCAATGGCTTGACCCCTTGCCTCTTGAAATGTGGAGTGGGTGGGCACCCTGACAACATGCCCGGTTATCTCAGTAGATAGCCTAAAACTGTTACTGTTGTTCTTGTTGTTTAATGGCAAATTTAAAGAGCAGGCTTAGTACAGATCTTGTCTCATATAGGATGTGTTTAGAACATTACACTTAACATATACGAATTATTTTGATAAATCAAGCAGGAAACACTAAAATTTTTTCAAATATATTGAGTTTTTCATCTGTATTATACTAAAATGGACACTTTCCATAACAAGAAAAGATATTTATAAGGGGTGTTTTCAGATCAAAACACTTTTTTTCCTGACTCCAAGTAAATTGTTTTTTTAAAGTCAATTCATAGATTATTAAATTTTTCTTGGTATTTATTTCTGCTGATTATCTTAGCAAATACTTTTCTTTTTTTTTTTTTTTTCTTTTTTGAGACAGACTCTCACTATGTCACCCTTGGTAGACTGCTGTGGCATCACAACTCACAGCAACCTCAGACTCTTGGGCTTAAGTGATTCTCTTTGCCTCAGTCTCTGAAGTAGCTGGGACTACAGGCACCCACCATGACGCCCGGCTATTTTGTTGTTGTTGTTGTTGTATTTGTCATTGTTGTTTGGCAGGTCCTGGCTGGATTTGAACCCACCAGCTCCGGTGTATGTGGCTGGCATCGAGCCTTAGAAAATACTTTCTTAGTTAAATTAAGGCAAATATAAAACTCTATGTAACACAGGAAATTGAGCAGAGAACTGGAAATTGTCTTCCTAAAACATAAAGTCACATAAAGATACATGCTCACATTTTTACTTCTCAAGTGTGAAAAAGACAAGTAGAGTTCTCAGGAGCTGAACTGAGTTTATAGTTCCAGGACTGGAAACAGTGAGATCCAAATCTGAGATATAATGAAAAAGGAAAAAACAAGAAAGAAGTGTTAGGAATACAGGAATCAGAGCCAGTGGACAAGACAAAGTCAGAATTCAGTTAAGCAGACAAGAATTATGAGATCCACCCACTTTAGAACTGACATAAATGAACATTTATGGAAAAAAGAATTATCATTCCTACCTTCAGAAAAGATACTGTCTAGCTTAGAGGTAAAGGTGAAGGGCCAAAATTGAGCCATATGAAACTATTAAGGGACAACCAAGTGGCAATCAGTAAAATAATAAAAGTGAGTATACCATGAGCTCAAAGAAGGGATAAAAATATGTTTAAGTTGAAAATCAATGCCTACAGTGAAGACAGGCCAGATGCCTAACTATAAACATGTAGGATTAGTGCAAAAAGAAGTTTGCACGATTTTGCAAAGTAATTTTTTTTTGCCATTAGTGACCTAATTTCCCTGGATGCTCTTTAAAAAACACAGCAGAACTGGCTATCTTAACCCAGGCAGTCTACTTTCAATAAAATCGTTTTGAGGTTTTTTTGAATGATCACCAAATCACCATTATAAAACATTCTTGCCCCTCCTTTTCTAGGTGGGGCTATCATATTCCTAAATAAGATGAACTACTCTTACTATGCAAATGACAATTTACCAGTGGCTTATGAAATAAGAATTATGTACTCTTGTACATAATTTAAAACATAAATTTTAGTCTTTGTTATTTTTTGCTCCATTGCAAATTTCTTTATATTTTCTCCTCTGGAATATTCCTGAACTTGATTTATCTAATACTTTCAAAAACTCATATTAAAAACAAATGAGTAGATACTGGGCATATCTCATAAAACATGTTTGCAGAATAAGTTTTGATGGATAAAAAACCTTTTTTGGTCAACCTTGCAATTGGTTTTCAAAGGTCATTTTTTTCGACCCAAACTCAATTAGTCTTGAAAAATGTGAGTTAGTCATGTCCATCTAATTCCCAACACATCCTGATCCAGTAGCATGTGAAGCTGGTAATGGGTGTGTGGAAAATAGCGAATATACCTTCGATTTCTTCTTGCCCATTCTACTCGATGAAGAATTAATCTAAGAAGAATTTGATCCTCTGGAGAAAATTTCAGTGACTACTGACATAAATGATTGATGTCATCTTAGAAGGATAATCAGTGTTTATTTAAACCTTAAGGTAGATGTTGTCATGTACTTTTATTTTGATTTTTAAAAATAATAAATAAATGAAAAACTCATTGTATAAATTATAACACAGAATCTTCAAACTCAGAATAAATCATTATTATTATTTTGCATTTAGGTTCTTTTAAAATAGTTCTTAATAATTTTCCTAAAATAGTAACTTTCATGTCTTATACTCAGATATTCCCAGGGACACCACAAAACCATTAAGTATGATTGATTGTATCTTAACATTTTGAGATCAGGAACGTTCAAGTGAGAAGGAAGCTATGCTATAAATTAGGCTCATCATGTTTTCTGAATAAAAGGTTCTTTTTGGTGAACTGGACTATTAATAATGTTTTATAATTAAAATAGTATTTTCTCTACTCATTGAATCAAATTCCCCTCATAAAGATTAATAGGAATCTGTAACGGTTAAAAAAAAAAAAGCGAAGAGTTCTTTCTGATACAAAATGCAGAAAATTTTCTAAGGCAAGCTGGTTAAGATAGTACAAACAAAGGAATTTATTGTTAATGACTCCACAACAGTTTTACAAAAGCTGAAGAAAGACTCCAACCCTGTGAGGCTGCAGTCCACTTGTTTCTCCTAACTCTCCTGCCCTGCTAAAGACACACGTGTCTGGACAAAAGGCCAAGAAACAGCAATCCTATGAGATGGTCCCTAACTCAGGCGTTAGTGCAATGAGATGATTGAGAAGCAAAACATGCTCCACAGATGTGAAAACCATATAATTCTGAGCTTCCTCTAGGAAAGAATGAGCTTTGATAGGCTGAAACTAAAGCTTTTGTAAAGGTATAAAGTAACCATGAATTTCCTATTACTGTGGACAACTATTTCAGATATCCACAGCCAATTTAAGCATGGTGGTTAACAGCTGCTCATAATACTGTTGCCTTATAATACACACACTGTTTAGCAAGAGTGAAAGGTACATTCCTCATCCTTTCTTTTTCTTTAAGTTATAATCATCTTGTTTGTCCTTAGTATACAAGTTTTGCTTGGTATACAAGTTTATTAGACTTGTGGAGATTTGAACACTTAGATATACATGCGTTTTATAAAGAATTTGAAGAAGCCCTGCATTTTTCTTTTATATAAGTTTGAATTTTCCCTCAAAATTGCATTTGTGTTGTGTGAATTTCTAGAAATTTAAAACAAATTTGTATTATTTGCAAAGTGCACACAGCTTTCTAATTTTGCTTAATTCAGCTAAGACAAATAATTTTGATTGTATGGGTAACTATACACAGAAATATAACCCACATAAATTATAATTATTAAATTATAATGATAATTTCAATTATTATCTTTAATAGAATTTTGGTTCAAAAAGAAAACTAACTACAATGGAAAGGGAAATGCTTTTATATATTCTGTTAAAAAGTTTATTTTTTAAAGTGTTATATAACATTTTCAATGTCTACATCCAAAGTCTTTTTTTCTTTTGATGCAGTGAAAACTTTTACAGTAAGTACCCTAAATTCTGGTGTCATTCGATCTGTGAAATTGGTTTCAATTTAAGAAATTCCAAAGCCGTAGGCTACTAAAAATATTACTATTTTAAATTGCACATGAACTTTATGGCCACCATGTGTAACAAGTCTAGTATATAGTGTTTTATATATTTTACTCAATAAATATCTACAGAAGATGATGATGATGGTGGTGGTAGATGCTAGTTATAATTCTCATGTGATGTTCTAGAAATAGAAATCATGCAATACCACTACCAATATGAGTCATTCTTCTCTTTAACACATTAATCTTTCAATGTGCAAATGAATTTCCTTTGTTTCAGGGGACAGTTTGAACCCATGGTGACTATACATTGAAAATGTACTTGTATACTTAAATAGATGACTAAGTCTACTTGTTACCTTACTAATCGTTTTATAAGAAGTAGTTCAATTAATCACCTTTACATCCAACTGAGAGAAACTTATGAGAACTGGCATGTTATATACAGTATGCACTGTATGTCTTTTACTTGGGAGCCTTTCTGGGGGAACATAGATTAATGAAGTTATTATTATATTTCTTTGAATAATCATATTTCTGCATCACAAAGACTACTATTATTTCACAAAGTAACCATTACAAACTATGTAGGTATAAATTGAACAATTAAAACTTAGATTCACTACTCACACATTTTCAAAAGAGCATTTGTTTTGGGTTTTTTTTTTTTTGATTGTGTCTTGAGGGACAAAACATAGATAGTAAATATAAGGAAGAATGCCTTTAAAATATTTTAGCAATGATGGTTAATGGAAAGCATAGGATATTGACAAATATTTTGGTATAATAATTTAAAAAATCATTCATTTTTTAAATTAATATGAATGTGTTTATTTTACAAAAATGTCAGTATACATCAGTATTATTAAAACTTGCTTATACTTCTTCAAAAATAACTTACTGTTTATCTTGCATAATATTTTGTTTGGGGTATCTAACTAAATAATACTACTTCTAACATTAAACTTCTAACCCACTTCAAATTCAATGCTGAATCTCATAAATAAAATTGTAAAGAGTGAGAAATTCTCTTTCAGTTGGTTCTTCTGCAAGGCTGTGTACCTGCAAAGATATGTAGAGGATAAAAAATTGATAGAGAAGTTCATTGTCAGCATATGTAGCTAGGCATGAGTAAAAATAATAGGATGAGAAACTGTTAGGATACCTACCTCAGTATTTCTTCATATGGATTCATTTCTTTTCAATAAATACTAAATTCATGAATAACAAGCATTTCCAAACCTTGTAAATATTTACAACTGTGTCTAAATATACAAAGATTCCATATTTTTTTCTCTAATAAACAAAGAAAATAAAGCCTTCAGAAGGTAATAAATTTAAACACTACAAAAACAGTCATGATGAAAAATGTGTCCTTTCCATAATAATAATATAATACTGATAACTGATCTTTATATAACATGGTACTTACTATAAACCGGACACTAATTTAAGTCTTCTACACATATACACGTACATTAATTAATTCTCACAACATCACTATATGAGAGATACGATTATCATTTTCACTTTACAGATGAGAAAACTGAAGCAAAAGAAAATTAAGTAGTATTTTCAAAGTTGCACAGCTTTCAAGGGACAGACGCCAGATTTCATAATTGATGCTTTCACTCCAGAATCTGTAGTCGTTGTTATTACTCTGTTTACATACTCTCTAGTTGAGTGTTATATTCCTGATATAATCAGTAAATTTTTCCAACAGAAAGAATCACTGTATCTTTTGTAATTTACATGTGTAAAAAATCTGAATATTTTCAGCCTATAGATCTTAGCAGAGGACTAGGCAGTGTAAGGACATGGTGTGTAAGTTATATGTGTGTCTACGAATGTGTGTGCATTTCATTGTAATGGAATTTATTTACTCATGGGGTTTACCTCTCTCTTTATGGAAATCACTCTTCTATTCATTTTACTAGTGGAAGGAAAGGGAATGAAAACTTTAAATGGTCCCCAAATTCTTTTGCATTGTGTGTTCACATATATCCCTTAGGGCCTGCTTTAAGTTCCTCTCCTGCTTCACTGTGGCTATACTCTGTAAGACTCTGGTTGCATGATAAGGTTGCATTTAAAAATGGAGACATGGTGAGTATTCTGGGCAGAGGAAGGGAAGGTGTAGAAGAAGACAGTGACAGATAAGAAGCAGCAAAACACTGTGATCGTTGTTTAAATAATACGGCTTCCAGTAATATCCACACATTGTAGAAATAAAGGGCTTTAGAATACTGACCGGGTTTTCATTTATTTCTTAATTAACAAGGTGTATATGGTGTTTGCATGGAGGCCATTTCAATTTCCTCCTAATTTAAGATGAAGCTGTGACAGATAGTTCAGTTTTAATCAATGTGGCTTCTTCCTTGATCCCCTTACATCTAAGCAATACATATTGCTATTTAAAAACAAAAATTAAATGGTAATAGTAAAATCTTCATAAGAGATTATAATCTATTTGTTTTCTTTGTAAATGAATAATGAAAGTCATTTTACAGGTGGAATCCAGATCTGAACATTTTCCAGATTTTCTTTGTTTTCAGTTTCAGACCAAGATATCAGTGATAGATTGTTGATTTTATTTGAGTACAGATTGTCTTTTGTCTGATATAGATCTTGAATGTTGCTTTGGATTGCACTTTCAATATCTCAATAAATATCCCAAATTATGAATACCCAACAAATATAAGTGTAATTACATAGGCACACTGCCTACTTAGGTGGGTGGAAATTTATATTTCTTTGATCCTTCTTTTTAACAGAAGAATAAGAGCTGTATAAGTATTGTCCCCCCAAAATCAAGTTAACCAATGGGCATTTCATATGTCATAAGCATTGTAAGGAATACTAAAGAAATAAACACTTTACATTTCTAATCAGAAAGCCAGGAGAAATAACCCTTTCAAATATTTGAAAAATTGGCTTGGTGCCTGTAGCTCAGCAGCTAGGGCACCAGCCACATACACTGCAGCTGGCAGGTTCAAATCCAGCCTGGGTCTGCTAAACAATAATGACAACTACAACAAAGAATAGCTAGGTGCATGGCCGGTGCCTGTAGTCCCAGCTACTTGGGAGGCTGAGGCAAGAGAATTGCTTAGGCCCAAGAGTTTGAGGTTTCTGTAAGCTGTGACGCTAGGACCTTTTACCAAGGGAGACAGGGTGAGACTCTGTCTCAAAAATACATAAATAAATAAAATATTTGAAAAATATAAGACAATATATTATTAACTAAACAGTGTTTGTTGTAAATGTAAGTACTGTTGGAAAATGGAAAGTTTGAAATATCCCTAAGGATGAATCATTAATAAAGTTTTCAATGAAGATATCATTACAGGACAAATATAACACACTGCAGAATGATAAAAAAGAGACTTCATAGCAGCAAGGGTGTGGTGGAAACATGGCTCTGGGGCAGTGGGAGGGGAAAACAAGGGAAAAAGGGACAATGTCATGGGTCATATTACAGAATAGTGTGATGCAAAATATTGCTAAGGACTAAATGTTGGTGTCCCCTCAAAATTCCTGTGTTGAAGCTTAACTCCCAAAGTGATGATATTTGGAGACAGAGGCTTTGGAAGATAATTACGACATGAGGATGGAGCCTTCCTGCTGGGATTAGTACCCTTTTAATGAGACACTACAGAGTTTGCTTCCTCACTCCCTGTTCTCTACTGTGTGAGGATCCAAGGAAGAGACAGCTATATATAAAGCCAGGATTGGGACCTAATCAGACACTGAATGTGCTCAAACTTTATTCTTGAACTTGTCAGCCTGTCAACAAATATTTGTTGTTTAAACCACACAATTTTTTTCTAATTTGTTGTAGTGGTCCAAACTAAGACAAGCCTGGAGACGATCAACAATGGACTGTCTCAACAGCATAACATTCAATGAACTTTTATTCCTAAACTCCTAAGCAAAAAAAAAAAAAGTGATATTTTAAAGTTCTTTGCTTATTTTAAGGAACATTATTTTGCTTGCTGCCTTATAGATTTAGCTTTATCTAGTTACTATTAACGTTATGTGTATATATATATATATATATATATATATATATATATATATAATTATTATTATTATTATTTGGGATTCATTACCGGTGCAAGGAAACAGGCTACATTGATTGCGTTTGTTAGATAAAATCTCTCTTATAATTGTGTCCTGCCCCCAAAAGGTGTGTCACACACCCTGACCCCTCCAAGCCCCCCCTTCTTCCCTCTCTCTGCTCTCTCCTTCCCCCACCCACTACCAGGTACTAAGCCATTAGTTGTCCTCAAATGAGAATTGAGTACATAGGATTCTTACTTCTCCATTTTTGTGATGCTTTAATAATAATAATGTGTTCTGCTTAAATCCAGGTTCATACAAAAGATGTAAAGTCTCCATCTTTTTAATGGCTGAATAGTATTCCATGGTATACCTATACCACAGCTTGTCAATCCATTCCTGGTTGGTGACCATTCAGCCTGTTTCCACATTTTGGTGATTGTAAATTGAGCTGTGATAAATAGTCCAGTACAAGTGTCCTTGTGGTAAAAGAGTTTTTTTCTTCTGGGTAGATGCCCAGTAATGGGATTGCAGAATCAAATTGGAGGTCTAGTTTGAGTTCCTTGAGGTTTCTCCATACTTCCTTCCAAGAAGGTTGTATTAGTTTGCAGTCCCAACAGCAGTGTAAAAGTGTTCCTTTCTCTCCAAGTCCACACTAGCACTTCGTTTTGAGATTTTGTGATGTGGGATGTTCTCACTAGGGTTATATGATATCTTATGGTGGTTTTGATTAGCATTTCTTTAATAATTAGAGAAAATGAGCACTTTTTTTATATGTTTGTTAGCCATTCATCTGTTTTCTTTAGAGAAGATTCTATTCATCTCTCTTACCCATTGATATAAGGGATTGTTGGCCTTTTTCATGTTGATTAGTTTGAGTTCTCTATAGATCCTAGTTATCAAGCTTTTGTCCAATTCAAAATTTTCAAATATTCTTTCCCATTTTGTAGGTTGTCTATTTGCTTTGGTTGTTGTCTCCTTAGCTGTATAGAAGCTTTTCAGTTTAATTAAGGAAGTGACTCAACTAAAAAGGAGAACTTCAGTCCAATTTCACTAATGAATGTAGATGCAAAAATTCTCAACATAATCCAAGCCAATGCATTACAGCTTCTCATCAAAAAAGTCATACATCATGATCAAGTAGGTTTCACCCCAAGGATGCAAGGCTGGTATAACATACACAAGTCCATAAACGTAATTCACTGTATCAACAGAAGCAAAAACAAAGACTGTAGGATCCTCTCAATAGATGCAGAAAGAGCATTTGATAAAATCCAGCATCTTTTTCTAATTAGAACACTGAAGAGTATAGGCATAAGTGGCACATTTCTTAAACTTATCGAAGCTATCTATGACAAACCCACAGCTAATATTTACTGAATGGAGTAAATCTGAAAGCTTTTCCACTTAGAACTGGAACCAGAAAATGTCCTCTATTGCCACTACTATTCAACATAGTGCTGGAAGTTCTAGCTAATACATTCAGGCAAGAGAAAGAAACAAAGGGCATCCAAATGGGACCAAAGGAGGTCGAATTCTCCCTCTTTGCTGACAATATGATGTTTTTACTTAGAGAACTTGAAAGACTCCACCACAAATCTCCTGGAAGTCATAAAAAAATACAGTAATTTCTCGGGATATAAAATCAATGCCCACAAATCAGTAACCTTTGTATATATACGCCAATAACAGCCAAGATGAGAAGCTAATTAAGGAAATAATCCCCTTCCCAGCAGCTTCAAGAAAATGAAATACCTAGGAATATACCTCACAACATAGGTGAAGGACTTCCATAAAGAAAATTATGAAACCCTAAGAAAAGTAATAGCAGAAGATATTAACAAACGGAAGAACATACCATGCAGATGGCTGGGAAGAATCAACATTGCCAAAATGTCTATACTTCCCAAAGCAATCTACGTATTCAATGCTATCCCTACTAAAATACCAACATCGTACTTTCAAGACTTGGAAAAAATAATTCTTCATTTTGTATGGAATCAGGAAAAAAATCCATATAGCTAAGGTAGTTCTTAGTAATAAAAACAAAGTCGGGGGCATCAGCCTACCAGACTTAAGGCTGTACTACAAAGCCATAGTGTTCAAATAGCATGGTATTGACACAAAAATAGAGACATAGACATCTGGAACCAAATCAAAAACCAGGAGATGAAACTAACATCTTACCGCCACCTCATCTCTGATAAACCAAACAAGAACATATACTGGGGAAAGAATCCCTATTCAATAAATGGGGCTGGGAGAACTAATTATACACATGTGAAAGTCTAAAACTGGACTTGTACCTTTCTCCACTCACAAAAATTAATTCAAGATGGATAAAAGACCTAAATTAAAGCATGAAATGATAAAAATCTTCAAAGAAAGCAAGGGAAAAACACGTGAATGTATCAACCTGGGGAAAGACTTTATTTAGAAGACTTCCATGGCAATTGCAACAACAAAAATAAACAAAAGGGACCTTTCCTTTATATTTTACAACTGATCAATTATAGAAAATTCAAACTACAAACTCTTGAAAGAATCAGATTGTAATGAGAAGTGATCAGGAGCTACTGAAAGTAAAAGGAGACGCTCCTCTCCGTGCCTTCAGTATTTCCCTTCTGCACAATTTGGGGATTTTGTAAGTCCCCTCTCTCCTATGTAGTTTGTTACTCTTTTGCTGCCTCTTCTCTATGATGCCAGAATAAACTAATCTGATAAAGTCTTATAGACTTAACATTATTTCTCCCTAGAGTACAGTATAAATCAGATACAAAACAGTCTGTATGATTTCTAAATTCTCAAATGCCCACCATTATAACAAGACATAAATTATACAATTTCAATGGAATAGTATTCTGCTGAGGCATTTGTCTTGAGTGGTCCCTTGGACTCTTTCTTTCACTGTTTTTAGTGATTTGTATCTGGTTACATAATACAAAGTCATGCATTACCAAAATTTCGAATTGTGGCAGGTTTGGGAATGTTGAAGTAACTTGCTGGTAAAGACATGTAACAGAAACACTATTGTGTTTTCACAGTTTAAAGGGTCTATGAAGAAGGAACATAACAAAGGAAAAAAGTAAATAGTGCAGGCATAGGTAGGGTTTTCTATCTTCTCTTAAAATAAATATATTGTTATTGTGATAAGTTCTAAGATGTTGTTTGCTAAATGAAGTTTAATAGGTGTTATCCTAGAATAGGAAAAAGGCTTAATAGCATGAAAAAAAATTTTAACTGTATTTTAAGAAAGCATCCATTTACATGAAACCACATATCGGCATATATACCAGTTCTTATCAAATTAGTCTATCGAGATGTCAATACTTATTTGCTGAAATCACTGTTGTTTTAAAAATCATCAATGCTTTCAAAACTATTAAAAAATTGATGGCTAAAAAGTTAGCCTTGATTTTATCCCCCTAATCCTTCTATAAAAACCCTTCTATAAAAAATAGTAGTATTGATACTATTTATACGTTATAGCTGCTCTTAAAATGTGAACGAATAGGAGAAAACAGCAGTAATAGAGACAGGGCAATTTAACCCCAAAGTCTAGCCCTCTTGTATGAGTTTTTTTCATATTCTTAAAATTTCTGACCATCCTAATCTTTCCAACTATCCAAATATCCATATAAGTAGAAATGTCATAATCCTGGCTCGAGTGTCTAGTGAAGAAATGCCAAATGTTGAGAGAAAGTGAAGTTGATTTTTATTTTGCTAATCATTGAAAAATTTAAATTAAAAAAATCAAACACTCCAATTAAAAAAAGATGAAAATTCCAAGGTTATATCTGTACACACTGGTAAAATAGCTTCACATATGGAGATAATTAAAAAAAAGAAACAAAAATTTAAAACAATACCTACAAAAATGTGGAAATTTGAAAGACTTTACCTGGCATGTGAATTGACAAATAGCAGAGAAATGATCAACTTAGGCTAACTGAAATATGGCAGAAAGACCTGGTCTTGGAGTCAGACAGAAGACATAGTTCAAAACCTGAATTCTGAACTTATCAACATTATTTTTCAGATTAATGTAAGGTACATATGATTAGGTTACATTGTTTGCATTTGTTAGGTAAAGTCCAAGTTGTAGTATCATAAGGATGGAAAAGCAAGCATCCAGTGTACTCAATACTAATATGCACTTATCAACGTTTTAGTTCCTCTAAGGAAGATAACCTTTAACTCAGCCTTGGAGTCCTCAAAAATAGGTAAATAAATAATACTTTATGTATTTATTATTTTTGAAACAGAGTCTCACTGTGTTACTTTGCGTAGAGTCCCATGACATCATAACTCATAGCATCCTCAAATTTCTGGCCTCAAGTGATCCTCTTGCCTCAGTCTCCCAGGTAGGTGGGACGACAGGTATGCACCATGACTCTTGGCTAGTTTTTTGATTTTTTACTTCTCTTTCTTTCTTTCTTCCTTTCTTTTTTTCTTCCTTCCTTCCTTCCTTTTTTTTTGGTAGAGACTGGGTCTCACTCTTGCTTAGGCTGGTCTAGAACTCCTAGTTCTTGTGATCCACCCGCCTTGGCCTCCCAGAGTGCTAGGATTACAGGCAAGAGCCATATTGCCAGATCAGAACTATTTTAATAATTGAATAATATATGGAATTTAAGGATCTGAATATAAGGGGCAATGGCTAGAATTTTATCATGATTTTTGAATAGGTTGAATTTTGTCACCTCAAAATTCATATATTGAAGTCCTAACCCCCGACCCAGTACATCAGAATATGACTGTAATTGGAGAAAAGGCCTTTGAAAAAGCGATTAAGTCAAACTGAGGTAGTTAGGGTGAGTACTAATCCAGTATGACTCATTGTAAGAACAGGAAATCTGAACACACAAGGGAGCCACCATGGATGCCTGTGCACGAGGAATGACGACCCATATGAGGCACAGTGAGAAGGTAGCCATGTGCAATCTGAGGAGAGAAACATCAAAAGTAGCCAAATTTCTTTAGAACTTTTTTGTTGTTCAAGCCACTCAGTTGCAGTATGCAGATGCAGACAGAGAAAATGACTCTAATGTAGGCATATACTCATTGCCATATGTCATAGTTGTTAGGAACGTACATCAGGAAATATTCTACAAACTTGACATGCATTATTTCACCTTATCCTCAAAATAGCAGTACTGAGTTAAATGCTATTTTAATGTCCATTTTAGAAAGAGGTAATTAAGTGACAGAAAGTTCCAGTAACTTGATTAATGTCTCACAGCTAGCTCAAAACCAGAGTCCAAACTCATAACTACAATGCTCTAAAAATATCAAAATTCAAAAAATAAACAAATAAATAAAAATTCAATTTTATAGGCATGTAATACAAACTGTACATTAATACAGAAAAAACATGAATCCCTGCAACTTTTTTTTAAAAACCTGGAAGAGACAGACTTTAAACCTAACTTGGGCATAAGTGAAAACATCGGATCTATTTTTATAAGAACTTTTCGATGTTCATTTTCATGAGGAATGTGGGTTACATGCAATTTGTAAAGTACTAACAGTTGTTTTTAGTGGAATCAACCCTATAATTTTAGAATCCCTTAGCCCATCACTTACAAGTATCCATTGGGTAATTTCAAACACAAATTAGACATAAATCAGAAGTGAATATAAACTAACTATGATAACTTGTTTGGTCCATGGCTAAAATGTTCACATTGCCAACTTGAAAAATACTTCATTTTGCCTACATAATTTGGTATAGGATTTCAATAAACTGAATATCTGGATTTCAATATTTAAATAGAAACACAGTTTTATAATTTGATACATTATTAACCAAAAATTGATATGAGAGGTCTAAAGGGATATAAGAAATTGAAATAAATGTTCAACATTAATTACATATAAATAAATTAATTTAATATAAATAGCATTATAGTTATAAAAATAATTATTACCAGGTTCTGGTCACTTTCCTAGATCTCAGATACAGCAATAAAAATAAAATCTTTTTATATATTTTTCATAAATATGAGGAAAATGCCATCTTCAATGTATTTAATATCATTACTTTTCTTTGACTTTGATGAAGCAAAATGAAATGTTTTCTATACACATAATCATAAATTTTAATTATTTAATTCTTCTAAGGGTAGTATTTTCAGTAACTTATTTATCCGATTTCATTCTTTGTGTATATTAAAACTAGAAAGATTGTACTTGACGATTTTCTCTAGCTATAAGAGTGGTAAATTTAAGTGAAACAATTAGTACCAGTTATAATTCTTCTACCGCTTGTTGGTCACTACTACTTAGATATTGATGCATGGTGTTTTAATTTGGCATTTGTATGCTGTGTATACGTGTTGGTGCTCTATAAGTTAACTGTGTGTATTGATTCATTTACTCTTTCATTTGGCAGATAAGAATCTGGTCGCTACTTTGCTCTAGAGCAATAGAACATAGGTGCCATGAGCTCTGTGTGAAAGGAACTCTACCAAAAAAGAGACCAGAATCCAGATTTGGACATGTTACGTTTGAGATGTATATTAAACCCTTAAATGGAAATGTTGAGCAGGAGTCGTATATAGCATCATACAGTTCAGAAAAGAAATCTGATCCAGATATATAACACTTGGTAATCAAAAGTATTTTAAACCATGAGGCCAGGTAAAGTAGCAAAGTAGACCATGGACTGAGCCCTGAAGCCCTTCAATGTTAACAGGGTAAAGACAATTGAAAAAAAAAAAAACGGAAGAAACAGCAATTAGGATAGAGAAGAAGCAAGTGGTGAGAGAGGGAGGAAAACCAAGAAGGGGGGAAATGTGGTCTGGAAAACAAGGAAAAGGAAGTCTGTCTTAAGAGAGAGTTCCAGTTAGACAGGGCTAATGATCAAGTGCGATGATAAATGAGAACAGAGTGGTGGATGTAAATGAAGAGGTTATTGGTGATCAGAGCAGCATTAGGGAAGAAAATCTGACAGGAGTAGAATTAAGTAAGAATGGGAAAGAATTTCAGAGTTATTATACTCTTTCAGGGAATTTTGCAGAAAGGAGAGTAAAAAAACAAAAGAAGTACATCAGGAAGAGGTGGAAGATTAAGTAAAAATATGGTTTTTGTTTTTTATTTTAAAAAGGGAAAAATTACATCTTTTTAAAATGCTCATTGCAGTCATCTATATTGGAATACAGATTTAGTGGTATAGAAAAGGGGAGAGCTGTGAGGAGAGAGTGGATGCGACATCTTTTAGTTAGGAATATGACAAGCTGAACTCTACAATAGACAAGAGGGTAGATTATGTAACTAAAGGCTAGCTAGTTAGTCATGATTAAAATGACTGAAATGATCCCTTTAATGATGGAGTGAATGAACTACAGATAGCATAAGGTAAGTTTCGAAAGACCAAGGGTAATGAATGAATTAAAGGTGAGAAATCAGGATGGTTGATTTTCCATTTACATTTATTGATTGGGTACTAAGAGTTGGAGGAAATATTCTGGAATTTAAATGGTATTGGCTAGGCCACTGAGTGACCCAGAAAGCAAAATAAAGAATTTTATCAAACTTGTCATTTAACATTAAGTCCTGAGCCTCTTTCCTTTGTTATTAAAGATTCTTTAAATAGATGATTTTAGTGATTATACATACCACATAAATATAAACAACAATACATTGAAATATTTCCCTATTGTTGAACTTTTAATTTTTACTCATTATATATAATATTTCAGTAATTATTGATTTTGAGAATCAAAAATTAAGAACCATTGAAAGAAAAAAGGTACACAAAAGGACAAATTGCAGAGATGTTCCAAAGGAATAAGCTATGGGTTTTTTTGTTTGTTTCTTTATTTTTTGTTGTTGTTGTTGAAGTTGTCATTGTTGTTTAGCACACCCAGGCTGGATTTGAACCCGCAAGTCTTAGTGTATGTGGTCAGCACCCTAAACACTGAGCTGCAGTCGTTAAGCCAGAATAAGCTATTTTACTTATGATCTATTGCTATCCGTTATCAAAATTCAGTGTCTTAAAAACATCAACATTAATTTGGTTCCACTTCTGCATTTGAGTAGAATTCAGTGAGAATAGCTTATTTGCACATAACTACATCCGCTAAAGCTGTTGCTTTTCTGGAAAAATTACTTCCAAACTGGTGTCACTCACATGGTTATTGATGCTGGCTATTGGCATTGAACAAAGCTGGGGCTATTTAAAACATTACAATATATTATAGAAATCAATATTTTTATGATATATATAAACTTACAGTAGAAGAATTTTTATGTATTTCATTATTTCCTAAAAAATCTTTTAAACATTTCTGAATTCTACTTTAGTTTTGATAATTCCTCTTTGCCCCAATTTTGTTAAAATTGCTTTCCTCTTTCTATTAAATTCACTTTTTTGTTCTTTGTCCAGGCAATTGATATAAATGTTTATTTAAATTACTATTATTCTATGTTCTTAATCTTTAATTTTTTAATGTAATTTCTAAATTGTACTGTTTAAAATATTTAAAACTGTGCTTGTGCCTCTGAATATAGTTTTGGCTACTAAAATCATTACTAACTTGGTTATAAATAATTGTAATTTGATTTCTATTGTGTGTAATACTTTTCAGCAAACATTTGCCTTGCTTTATTTATTTTTCTGTGTTTATTTCCAACTTACTGAGTTTTTCTTTCTTGTTCACATTTGCTATTAGTTTTTATTTAATTGATTTTAAAAATAAGGGCTCTAGATTTTTCTCACTTTGTTTTTTTTTGGCATGTTTTTTGGCCAGGGCTGGGTTTGAACCTGCCACTTCCGGCATATGAGGCTGGCGCCCTACTCCTTTGAGCCACAGGCATCGCCTTTGGGCTCTAAATTTTTTTTTTTTTAATTTTTATTAAATTATAATTGTGTACATTGGTGCAATCATGGGGCACAACGTGCTGACTTTATATACAATCTGAAATATTTTCATTGAACTATTTAACATAGCCTACATGGCCTTTTAATCACTATATGAAGACATTTATATTCTACCTTTAGTAATTTTCACTTGTACCCTTGTAAGATGCACCGTAAGT
>CAUYRH010111539.1:0-31378 GCA_963574655.1 Perodicticus potto
GTAGGAGAAACACTTGAAGAAATTGTCCTGGGAGAACACTTTATGAGAAGGACCCTACAGGCAATTGAAGCTACACCGAAAGTGCATTACTGGGATCTGATCAAATTTAAATGCTTCTGCACTGCCAAGAACACAGTAAGTAAAGCAAGTAGACAGCCCTCAGAATGGGAGAGGATATTTGTAGTTTATGTTTTTGACAAAGGTTTGATAACTAGAATTCACAGAGAACTCAAACTTATCAATAAGGAAAAAACAATTGATCCCATTTCATTATGGGCAAGAGACTTGAACAGAAACTTCTCTGAAGAAGACAGGTGCGTGGCCTACAGACACATGAAAAAGTGCTCATCATCTTTAATCATCACAGAAATGCAAATCACGATTGCTTTTAACAGGAAAAGATTTTGAAGTGAAATGTGATTATAGTTACTGTGCAAGTAATCTAAGAAATACAGTTCTTTCCAAGCTAGTCTCAATCATGTTTTTCACCAGCTAGAAGCACATTAATCCTTTAGATAGAGCTCTGTAGCAATCAGACTTTAACACAGTACTGCTAATACACAGAAAGTTTATTACTTATCTAAACATTAGATTTAAAAAAAATATAGAAATACTATATGTCATAAGGCAGAATAAAATGAACAGTTTCTTTTTTACAGGTTTGGGAATTTCTGACAAAATTAGATTTCATTGCCTTGCTCTCCAGGTCAGAGTGGGTTTGCTGATTATAAGGGAAAACAAAAGCAAAAGATGATTGAAACATAGTTCTAAATGACAAGGACATTTTCTTAAACTGAACATCCTTCTCATTGGCATGATAAAGATTAACATTTTATTCTCAGTTCTAAGAAATTATGTACCATAAATTATGTAAATTTTATTGACTGTGGGGCTGAGCATAGTTTACATTTGCAGTCATGTGAATGTAATTATCTGTATTCCCCATTGGAGCAATGGGGAAAATTGGGTCATTATATAATTTAAAAGATCTCTCACAAGACACTCATTGTATTTCTATGAAGTCAGGAAAAGAATTTAATATTCTTAATTTCACATATTGTGTTTTATCCATTAAATGAGTATATTGGGGCTGACACTTTATAGGTTGTATAGACTCTCTTGTATGTGACTCCCGAGAATGACAGAAATATCATGGAGTCCTTCAAATGTATTTTGATAATCACAGTTGTGTATATTGGTGCCATCAGGTCTCTGAGGAATCTTTCTAATATTTTATACTTGAAAATCAGTAAAAGAAGACAACACAGAGTCATTGGTTATTTTAGGATTAGAGCCTACCAAATTCAAGATCAATCCAATGGCCCAGCTAAAACTATTTTTTCACATAACCCTCTCAATAAACAGCTTTTCCTATTCTAAAATGTATAGATAATTTTAATAATAATCCATTTTAACACAATGTTTATGTTATTCTTTATAATATAAACTATATGAGTATTAAATGATATCCTGGCAAAAAAGAGAAAACACGGCAACTGTGGTGAAGGGCAAACATATACGCATTAATTTTTAATCTTGTCAACATAATAAACTTAGTTCCAAATCAAAACCAAGGGTCTGAAAATCTTCCCCATTTGGTTCCCTTTGATGCGTGATTCATCATACACACAGCTGCAACATTCTTCTCTTGGTAGCAGAGATATTTTCTTAAATATGTTTAGAAATTTGTTATTATCTTTATTTTGAAGATGTAGAATGTAAAGTTGGGATTGGGACAGAATCAAAGCAAAACAGATGGTTCAGAAGACATTGTTTATTTTCCTTAAGAGTTTAACCTCGCCAAATGAGTTAACAAAACAAAGCCCAGGATAGCAACAGGCTGTCTGTGGGATTTAGTTAAGTGAAGCTCTGTTTGTAGTTTGTGGCTACTGCCATAACAAGAGAACACAGTAATAGGCTAAGCCAGCATCTGAACCAATTCATCAAAGTGCAGCAGATAAGCAAGAAGAAAAGCATACAGTTGTGAGAATACATCCACAAATACCCTAAGAACAAAGGTCATTCAATAATTGTGGAGACACTAAAGCTGCTATCTTAAATCATTTTCATGTCAAATAATATATATGAAACATACAAAATCTAAGATATATGTGAATATATACATGTATATGAAATCTAAGATAAGCAGGAATCTTTGAAATAAAATTAACATGATAGAATAATTTCCCATGGATACTTAATTGGAAGAAGTCTTTGTTATCCTGAGTGTCCAATATATGCTAACTCTTCCTTGGGTACAAAGGTAATAACTTTTTTTTTTTTTTTTTTGGTAGAGACAGAGTCTCACTTTATCACCCTGGGTAGTGTGCCGTGGAGTCACAGCTCACAGCAACCTCCAACTCCTGGGCTTAGGCGATTCTCCCATCTTAACCTCCCGAGTAGCTGGGACTACAGGCACCTGCCACAATGCCCAGCTATTTTTTGATGCAGTTTGGTTGGGGCCAGGTTGAACATGCCACCCTTGGTATATGGGGCCAGCACCCTACGCACTGAGCCACAGGGGCCACCCCAAAGGTAATAACTTTTGAAAGTTACTTGCATTCCTATAGTTCTGATTTATAAGCATTTTAAGAAAGACTTTGAGGCCTAAATGAAATGGACAAGAATTTATGGAAAAGAACCAAAGTGATATGTGACTTTATTAAAAGTGCTTTAGCATGCATCTTTGGGTATATGTCTATAAATGTGTAACTCTTGGGTTCATACCAATTTATACTAGTGCACACATTTTGCTGCTAATATTGTGTTGTTATAAATAAATTATGCTTCTGGGACTTTAGACATTTATAGGACAAACCCAAATCATCTTGATTGCTTGATCCCTCTTTATGACATTCTGGTATTGTGGTATCTCATTTTGCTTATTTTATTCTATGTTAAAACGTGGGATGATAATGATAGGCTAGATCTTATCAATATCCTATACTAAGATAGCCGATCACCTGCCTTACTTATAGAAATAAAATTACAATCTCAAAACTTTGAAGTCTGATAGAAATAGGCTTAGGCATGCATGTCTAGGGTGTAGGGTCATAAATAAACTAGAATTAGTTTCATGGTTTAGCTTTATACTTGGCTTCTCTCTCTACCAGGGTTAACACCATAGTGCCTCCAAGAGGTGAGCCAGCCTCCTTCTTAAGCTTTTGTCCACGTGTGGACTAAAATTCCTATTCCTTCTCCTCCTTGCTTCTGAGAAAGGCTAGAGCTTCTGCGAAAACACTGTTAAAATCCTAGGAAAAAAAGAAAACTTGGAGATTTTGGAAAAAATGGAATATTTAATTTTGCAAAGCAGAGATTTATGAATTTATTAACTATGATTTTCAGATGCCTGTGTGCTCATACCTTGACTGGGAACTGTACTCTCACTATAAACTGTTTTGTTCTGGAAAATAAGCATATTTTAACACCAAGTATGGGAATAATATCTTAGATATGGTAATGCCCTTGCTCAAAACAGAGAGATGATTACCACCTACCAAAAATTTTTCTCACTTTTCAAATTTCTCTCAGGCATACCTAATTGAGAATACTTATGTAATAAGCACTGGAAATCCATGTTAAATACATGCACACACATACACATATAGTTAGTTGGCAAATTATTTTAACCAATGTATTTTTATGGTTGATTATATGGTTAACCCGAACGTCATGTACACACTCACACACACACACACACAATTAACCAATTTAAGGCTCAGAGTCCAATCAGGGGGCTCTTCTTAATGTGTTTTTTTTTTATTTTGGGGCAATCATTGGGGATACAAAGAGCCAGGTTACACTGCTTGCATTCGCTGAGTAAAGTTCCTCTAATCATAGTGTCCCATCCCCAGGAGGAATGTAAAATACCGTGGACCCACATCCTCCTCTTTCCTTCCCCCTCTTTGTCCCCCAATTCCCCTCCCCCTACCATGTACTGGCATCAATTGTCCTCGTATCAGAATTGGAGGATTCTGGATTCTTTCTTTTCCATTGGATTATTCCTTTTCTATTCTTGCAATGCTTTACTAAGAAGAATGTATTTCAACTCGATCCAAATTAATACAAAAGGTGTAAAGTCACCATCCTTTTTAGTGAGTGAGTAGTATTCCATGGTACACATATACTATAGCTTATTAATCATTCCTGGATTGGTGAGCATTTAGGTTGTTTCCACAATTTGGCAATTATGGCAATTTATGATAACCCAACATGTCATAATTTATGGGATACAACCCAGAGTAGGGCTTATGGGGAAAATTATAGTTTTAATTATTATGTTATTTTTGATAAGATAAAAATACTTGGAAAATGAACTAAGTATAAGCCTTAGAAATTAAATGGAGAATGGTAAATTAAAGTAGGTAGAAGTAAAAAAAATGGAAAACTGCTAAACTGAGTGATTAAATAAATTGGAGAAAAACATTATAAACAGAAAAACAAGAAATTGAACTGCAATAAACAGTCTAATGCAAATGTCCTTATGATAAAATGAATTTTTTTCTTCTGAGTATAAGCCTACTAATGGGATTGCAAGATGAAATGGGAGGTCTAGTTTGAGTTCTTTGAGGATTCTTCATACTTCTTCAGAAAGGATTGTATTAGTTTGTAGTCCCGCCAGCAATGTAAAAGTGTTCCCTTCTCTCCACAACCAAGCCAGCATGTGCAGCTTTGAGTCTTTGTGATGTGGGCCATTCTCACTCATCATCCCTAAGTATCAGAGAAATGCAAATTAAAACCACCCTGAGATATCCTCTACAAGTGTATCATCAGAGGAGAAGTGTAACACTGGAAGACAGCCGGGAGATTACTTAGTCCTCCTGTCTTCTTTCTATCCTTCCTCGGTATTCTTTCTCCTTCTAATATATATACATATATTTTAAAGTTAAAAAGATTTAATTTTTATTATTATTTTTTTTTATTAAATCATAGCTGTGTATATTAGTGCAATCGAGGGGTACAATGTGCTGGTTTCATATACAATCTGAAATGTTTTCATCAAACTGTTTAACATCAATTCTCCTAATATTGACAATTTATGTTTTTGCTCTTTTTTAATCAAATTTTGCTAGAGGTTTGTCAATCATATTAATCTTTACAAAATCCCAAGATTTTGTCTTCGTTAGTCTTTTCTAATGTTTTTCTCCAATTTATTTAATCACTCAGTTTAGCAGTTTTCTATTTTTTTACTTCTACTTAATTTAATTTACCATTCTTCATTTAATTTCTTTTTTTTTGACAGAGCCTCAAGATGTCACCCTGGATAGAGTGCTGTAGCATCACAGCTCACAGCAACCTCCAATTCCTGGGCTCAAGTGAGTCTCCTGCCTCCATCTCCCAAGTAGCTGGGACTACAGGTGCCCATCACAACGCCCGGCCATTTTTTTGGTTGCAGCCATCATTGTTGTTTGGTGGGCCCAGGCTGGATTCGAACCCACCAGCTCAGGTGTATGTGGCTGGCGCCTTAGCCCATTGAGCCACAGGCGCCGAGCCCATTTAATTTCTAAGGCTTATACTTAGTTCATTTATTTCCAAATATTTTTGTCTTATCAAACATAACATAATAATTAAAACTATAATTTTTCCCATAAGCCCTACTCTGGGTTGTATCCCATAAATTATGACATGTTGGGTTATCATTATTATTTTGCCTAAGATATTTTCTAATTCCTTTTGTGATTCCTTCTTTAATTCATTGGCTGTTTAGAATGATATGGCTTCATTTGAAAATACTTAAGCATTTGCTAGTTGCATATTTGTTATTGTTATTGATTTCAATTTATTTTTGCCTTTAGTTTTCCACACTGGGTGTCCTGTGTTGATTTTCTGTGATTTCACAATACTGCTTCAAAGACAAGTTATCCATATGTAGGCAGCTGCCTGCACTTTCAATTCTTTTGTTGTGAAAAAGGCCTGCCAGGAGGCCGCCTCTAGTTTGCCATTTTTTTTTTTTCACTGTTGTGGTTATTTTTAAGTATGTGTGTTTCACTTGCCTTACCCCACTCCCCAACTAAAAGCTCTTTGACAGAAGTTACTTGATTGATCTTATTTTATTATTTTAGGCTTTGAATAACTATTTTCTGATGAATAAATGAGTGAATTAATGAATGGATAACCATGGATGATTGAACATAAAAATGTAGGTTAAAAGATTTCCAGAGTAGGAAAAGAAACAAAGAATAGGTGAATAAACATGAATAGATTGTTGTTGTTGTTATATTACCAAATAGGAATAATGCAGATTTTTAGACCCAGAAGGAATGGACATTGGATACTATTTGCTCTTTCTACCTGTTCTTCTGGCCAGGCAGAAGGTCAAAAGGTTTGAACAATAGCCACTATGGAATTCTTATGAAGGTAATCATCACTGAAGACACTAAAATCAAGAGTGAACATGCTCTCAACATTTCTTTAGGATAAAGATTATGGCTTTTCAAAGCAAAGTTTGTACAGGGAAGTAAAAATTCTGGCTATGTATAATGACGTCAATGAAAAATTATACTCTATTTACTGGAATACTCTCCCTATTGTTTTTATATACTTCAAGAATAAGCTACAAAACACATATCTTTTCTGACATTTGAAGAACAATTATTTTCCTCATAGTTAAGATATTACGATGCCCACAAATTTATTTTGGTAATAGAGAATTTACACTAGTCTTAGTTGAGAGACAGTTGGAGTTTTATTGGGCTTACCTCAAAAATAATGTGTAAGTGTATTGAATTGTCTCTCTAATTTGTGTGAGAAATAGAAACTAACATTGTTAAGAGCCCACCAGATAAAGTAGATTGTACGTGTTTTACATTCATTTTAAAATATTTATTCTTTATTAATAAGAATATTAAAGAATAAATTCTCTATTACTATCTTTCCAGTGATCCCAAACTAGAATTTATTTCTCATCCCTGTAAAATTAGTCTCAACTAGGTTACAAGTCCAATTATTTTGACCTATGGAAAATTAGATATAGTATATAAATAATTCTTCTTCAGCATAAACCGTATTGAAATACAATTTTGATGGCTACCAGAGAAAGTTTTCAGGGATATTTGCAGGAGAGTATTGCAAGTATTATGAAGGTATTGCAGATATTTATAATATCTGTAATTTTTCCTGTGTCATGAGAGAAATGCCTACCTTTCAGATGACAATTATGATGTTTTGAGAAACTTTATTTTTTCTTGGAAGTAGTTTTAAAGATATTAAGCAAACAGTATGTTCATTTATAGTCTATGATTAGGAAATGGACGGTGGAAAACTAGGCTGTCAGGTAAATATAGAGCCACATTTAATGCCAGCCAAACATTTCTTTAAATTACCAGAGATAAAAATAGTTTAATAAATTGTTGTGTCAGAGTCAGAATTCAAATCAATTCTACCTAACGCCAAAGGTTATCTTCATCTTTTGGTAAAATCATACTCTCTCTCTACAGTGAGCTGGGTCATAAATACGGAGCTATTTACAAATATTCATAGTAAATGAGCTCTTTGCTTCCTGTGTCATCAATTTTCTGAAAGTTTTATTTTGTTCTTCTCTTCTCTACTGTAGGATTTTTTTTTAATCCACCATTATAAGTTTGAGTATATTTTTGACATTTTTAAATTCATTTTATACCTATACATTTTAATAATCACACAACTATCTTATTTATCTAAATTCCCTCTCTTATTCCCACTCATATTTTTGATATTTAAGTAAGTAGTACTTTCTTTTCTGTTCATTTTATGCTTCTTTTTATACATTCAAATACGTTTGATTGCATACATTTTTTTTTCTTTTACCAAGTGCAGAATTAAGAATTTAAGATAAAATTAAAATAAGATTCTATTTTAGAAGAGGTCATGGTCAAGTAGGGGAAATGCATGTAAACAGTTTATTGTTTGGGTGGTCTCCAAGATCAGCCTCTGATCAAAGATTAAATAGCAAAGGCTATTATTCAGAGCTTCTTGTAGCAAGAGAGTCAGCACACATAACTTGAGTTTGGCCAACGGTCCCAGGCAGGGAGAGTAGTGTAAACAATTTCTAGAAAAATGGGAAGGCCTAAGGTGCATCTCAATTGGAAGCCATTTGCAGTGGGAAACTGGAGGCAGGCTAACATGTATCCTATGTGATTGGTTAGTGGAGCATATTTGGCATCTCCATTCATTCTAAGGTAGATGGAGGGGCAAAAACTAGGGAATCTGATAGCTGTTAACTAAATTGCCTTGAAGATTTTGTGGTTATTGATGTACAGGTTGGGGTTTGGCTTTGCTGGACTGGTTGCTTCAGTCTGTGAGTTAGAGTTCCATTTTTCTGTACGGTCTGGCCCTTTTCCATGTATATATTCAGTGTGTTCGTTACATCCAAAACTCAAGAATGTGACTGATATTCTGAAATTTTCAGGCTATGCAGCAGTGTTATCAGAGCGGGGAAAACATTCTGTGATAATAGAAATATGACCATGAGTCCAAGTCCACAGGATCCACTGTTTTACTATATCTTCACTATTAGTTACAACCTCTAGGCTGGCTTGTTAAAGTGTCAGTTAAGGTGCCAGGTTGGGGACAATATCCAATCAGATTATGTAAGAAATCTACAGACAATATGTGATGCTCCATCTGCAATAGCTCAAACACTCAGCTGGGAACCAAGAAGTAGACTCAGGATTGATTATCATCTTTCCAGTGACCTCCAAACTAGAATTTATTTCTCATTCTTATAAAATTAGCCTCAACTAGGTTACAGGTCCAATTATTTTGACTCATGGAAAATTAGATGTAGTAGGTAAATACTTTTTCTTCCGCATAAACCATATTGAAATACAATTTAGATGGCTACCAGAGAGAGTTTTCAGGGATATAAAGCAATTAGTGATACTTGGTATTCACCCTCATATTGATTTGTCTTCCTTCACTTCATCCATGTGGTCATCTGCCCTAATAAAACAGTAACACATAAACCATTTCTGTAGGCGCTGCATTCTGTGGGGCCCAGAGTAAGATGGCAGGGTAACAAGAATCATTCCTAGCTTTCTCCTTCATGGAGTGCAATTCACTGATATGAAATAATTTAAAAAGATTAGATTTAGGACCAAGAGATAACACATTCGTTTGGACTTGACAACTAATTTAGATATACAAAAAAAAAAAAAAAAAAAAAGAAAAAGGAATACTAGGGCAGAATTTGGATATACTCACGTGTACATAGAGCTCTGGAGAGGTCAGGATTGGATACATAATATAATGGCAGTCATTAGTGTATGGACTGAAATTGAAACTATGATAGAGATAGATTGTCTAGGGAGAGAGTGTGGAGTCATAAGACAAGCAGAACTATGAGCAAACCTCGGAAATATTACATGCATTACTGGAGATGAAGAAAATGAAACTGTCTAGCAGGGAAGCAGCTGGTGTGAAACAAAAAGCAATAAAATGAGGAATTATGAAAGTCAAGAAAAGATAGTTCAAATTTTAGGTGATTAGAACAGCAGAGAATGCTACTGTCGGGTCAAGTAAAATAAAGGCCCCCAAACATCTATTAGATACAGGATTATGGAGATTATTGGTGATATGAGGGGAGAGAAATAGAAAAGCTATTTCCTTGAAGTAATATGTAAAGGAGATAGAAGACACAGTGACATTAGGAAATGGCATGTCCTGTAATTCCCTGCAGTTTGGTAGTGTTAAAATGCAAAAATAATATTGCATTAAGAACATTACATATGGATACAAGCTTCATGTAAGAAGACCCTTTGCGTTGTTATGAAATTTCTTATAATGTGGGGTTTTCTAACCTGGAAAACATGTAGTTTTATAAAAAATGAAATAAGAAAAGATTTCAGGGAGTAAGTAAAGCCTTTACATTTGTTTAAAAATGTGTGTGTATGGTTTTTATTAGAGAAACAAGCATTTGATCAATTCTCAAAGAGATCCAAAAATCCCAAAATATAAATAGCTACTTATGTAGGGTATGTTCCAGAAGCTCTGTTTGCAGGAGACGTATTGCTTTAAGAAATTTTTCGAATTGCTGAACAAAAGTACAAGACTGTAATTATGATCACAAGTATGCTTGTGTAGATCTGAAGTGTGGGAAACCGTGCAGACTCCGATAGTGGCAAGATAATTACAAGCAGCATGCAGAATATAATTGTTGGTGTGAGTGCCAAGAACTAAAAGAAGCATGAAAAAATACAGGATCAAAAAATGAAATTAATTTAAAAGACTCAAAGTGCTTGAAATAGCAGGTAAGATAATTTAGGTTTCCATGGGGCAATTTCTAGAACAATGGCAGAGCATCAATCTGGTGAATTATTAATAGTATTTAAAAAGAAAGATCTAAATTATAGCTCATTTCCTTGGACTGAAGTGATCTATATTTTCCTCACTCTGTTTCCTGTGGATAATATAAGTAACAGCAAAAATAACAATTTAAAAATTATCATAATAAAAATATAACTTAATACAATATTTCATATTAAACATTAATAGATATTTAACATCCATTATTAGATCAAAGATCTTTTTTCTATGTAAACCTAGGTTTATAACTATTAATAAATATAAACATCTGCCAAATACTAGATTTTATTTTTCTTCTTTTATTCCCTTTTTAATAATGCTTAGTATCTCACTCAAATAGTAAGCATCAGTGGACTATTCATACCAGGAAATTCACAGAGAGTGGAATTGTATATTTGATTTATGACTCTTTGTTTTGTCATTATAGTCACATATTTAGCTGAATAAAGTCAGATTGTCATTCCTAGGATAGGAGTTTGACTCAAAAGCAAAATGCAGGCTTAGCTTTAAATCTGTTGTTGCTTATCTCTTTTCAGGTCTCTGGGTTCTATTCTAAGTGGTTTCATTTGTGCCTCAAACCCTCTCCAGTGCTGTTTGACTTTTCCACTATTTATTTTTCATCAACTCTTAGGGCTCCTCTTCATTACTTCCATTACTGGAGTTCTGTTAAATCTTTGCCTCTAATTTTCCCCTCTGCTATGAGTCTGTAGGGAAATGAAGACTTCCTTGGTTTCTCATATTCATGGAATGCCTAAAATGACACCTCTGGTTATTATAGCTCATCTTCTTTTCAGGTTTAACTCTTTAGTCACCTCCAAATACCCCTCATTGTTAGTCGCTTTGCTGCCTAAATTAATATGTTGGTAGTCAGCTCATAATTTCCTCCCACTTATTGCTTCCTATTGTTTCTTATTACAGTCCCTTTACTAGTCATAAAATATTGACGTGATCTTGTTTTCTTCCCCATTTGTAAGAATTATCTCAACCATTGGTTTGATGAACGAGGAGTCCAGGTTAAGCCTGCACATCATCTGTGATGAGACTGGAAAGCATCCTGCGTGGTCTGCCTCCAGCTTTAGGCTCCCTTCCAGCTCCAGGAGCCACAGTCTTACGCAGATTGAAGGCCCTCATTTACTGAATCAGGGAACATAGTAACTAAGTAAAATTTAGACTTTGGATTTTATAACAAATGAAGTGTGACAAGGGACCTCTGTACTACTATACAATCCTGCAATTCCACTTCTGGGTTTAAATCCTCTCAAAATAAAGAGATCCCTGTGTTGTAGAGATACCTTTACTTATATGTTCATTATAGCATTATTCACAATAGCTGAGATGTGGAATCAACCTGAATATTCATTAATAAATGGATGGATAATATATATGGTGTATATATACACATACATACATACATACATACATACATACGCACAATGGAATACTATTCAGCCATATAAAGGAAATCCTGTAATTTGTAACAATATAGAAGAACCTGAAAAAAAGAACAGGCTAAATGAAATAAACTGGGCACAGACTGAAAAATATATTTTGATTTCTCTTATATGTGGAATCTAGAAAAGTCTAATTCATAGAAATAGAGAGTAGAATGGTGATTACTGGGGCTGAAGGGAGGGAAATTCAGGGAGATATTGATCAAAGGATACAAAATTGTACTTAGACAGGAGTAATAAGTTCGGCAGATCTATTGTATAAATGGCAATCATAGTTAAAAGCAGTATTACCTGAAAATTTCTAATAGAGTAGATTTTAAATTTTATCACCACAAAGGTAGGTATGTGAGATAATGGATGTGATAATTACCTTGATATGGTAATTTCACAATGTGTGCGTAAATGTGTACTTTGCATAAATAGGATCAAAAAAAGTTTTACACCATACATATATGCAATATTTTTGTCAATTCTTAAAAAGTTGTTAAATTCTTTCTCTCTTTCTCTTACACATGAACACACACACACATACACTTTCTCCTTCTCCCCTATTTTTGTTGCAAGGCAACTATTAATAAACAATGTTTATAACTCTAAGAGTGACGCCCCTCTATTTCTGAGGGGTTCTAAAGCAAAAACATAGCAAGTAAACCTGTGGATTACTTTATTTAGCATTAATAAAAGTAACTTGAAAAAATTATTTTATGCTTTAACTAAATTGTTTATGTAAACAGAATATCCAAGCCAAAGGTTGATGAATTACCTGAAGGTATTCAACACATTGTTCAATGTGGTAATAATTGTTATGTGTTATATGTGTTTTGGTGACAACACATTAGTCATCAGTGTGATCTGTGTGATATTTTTTAGTAAACTATGGCCCTTTCTGTTCTTTCTATCTCTCTTTAGAATGTTTCAAACATCAGTCAGAACAGATCCCAGTGGAATGTAGGTCATCAAAACTGGCAAGGATAACCACAATAAAGCTAAGCTCGAGTAGGGAGTTTTGCAATCTGAAGGTCATTCCTTGTCATTTTATCTACTTTTACAGAGCCCTGTGTTGACAGATAAGTCTCAGCTTTTTCCTTAGGCCCATATTTGAAAGAGGTGGCATTGAAAACTTATGAGAAGTGGAAATGACAGGGTCAGGGCCAGTTGATCTTCGTTTCTTGGGCCAGGGCTCAGTGCTAAGCTCTCATCCATGCATCCATGTACTAAGGATGGTTGGAGGTTGTAACCTCCATGACTTGGAGGTTACAATTCTTTGTCTGCTGCAGTTTATTAGCAAGCCAGCATAAAAGGAAATTGACTTCCCTGTCCCCAGCCAGAACACACACAGCATTTTGGTCTGACACTTGCTGAGAAAGATTAGACCATGTGTACACTTGTGCTAAGTTGAAGGAAAGTCCCCCAAGTGTGCCTGTGATGGTCTACACTCTTCCCAAAAACCAATAGAAAACATCATGATGGTTCAAAAGATTGCCGAAGAAAGGAAGTGTTTAATATTTTAGTACCCTTAACAGTACTTTTTTCTGACTTTTTGAACAAGAAAACATGCATTTTCATTTTTCACTGAGAACTATAAACTATATCTGGCCATGGGCTTGGCTGTCAAGTTTCTAGAACTATTTCACATTTAACATTTTTTCTTGTCTGTTAGATAATTTTAGTAAATGTCAATATTTTCCAAACGTTTGTCACATCCCCTTTACCTCACTCAATCTAGAGCATAAAGAAATGAGTGGTACATAGATCAGGAAGAGGCAATTGAATTGAAGAAAGAACCAAGAAGCGGTGGCATGATACCAAGGAAAGGGACAGCTGTAACTGGTCTACCATAGAGTACACCTATTTGGGTAATGTTTGAGAGGCACTGGTAAGTGCGGATAGAAAGCCAGTGACAATGTCTCTAAGCAGATTCACAATGATGTGTAGCTCACAGTGGAACTAGGGTAGGTGGCCCTGCTGCACACAGGTATTCCTGGGATCACTGCCCATCATAGGAAGAAGTGAGTTCAGGTTGTGTGAGTGGAAGTACCTGGAATCAAACGAATACTTTGCATAAATAGGATAGGTACCTGGGGAAAAAATATATAATACTATTATCAAAAAGTCTGGGATTGAAAAAAGGAGTAACTGAGCCTGGGAGCAGTGGCTCACACCTATAATCCTAGTACTCTGGGAGGCTGAGGTGGGTGGATTGCTTGAGCTCATGAGTTCAAGACCAGCCTGAGCAAAAAGCAAGACCCTGTCTCTACTAAAAACAGAAAAACTGAGGCAAGAGGATTGCTTGAGCACGAATTGGAGGTTGCTGTGAGCTATGATACTACAGCGCTCTACTCAGGGTGATAGCTTGAGACTTTGTCTCAAAAAAAAGAAGAAGAAGAAGAAGAAGAAGAAGAAGAAGAAGAAGAAGGAGAAGAAGAAGAAGAAGAAGAAGAAGAAGAAAAGAAAAGAAGAAAGTTTCTGTTGGCTGGTGATGTTTTGAATTTTGTTAAACCATTATTTGTAAGAAGCATCACATATCATATGGCAAAGAATTATAGAACTGGGAAACCAATCCATGGTTGGGTTACACAAATTAGGTTTGCAGCCCGAGGCACTGTAAAATATCATCCCTAAAATATATATAGTTTTTGTAATAGTGGTTGCAATAGGTAGCTTGGTAGGAAAGAAAATGTGTTAGATTCATTACAGCGTTACCAAACACAAATGCAAGGAGATTGGTTATGAAACCTAATGAGAACTTGATGATCCCAGGGTTTTGAGAGGTTTTCATTTTTGATGTTGTTTTCTTTTTGTTTTTGTATTAGGAGAAGAGGCCCTTAACTTCTTGGTCTCCTCCCTGATCTGCTTATGAATTGAATATGTCTTTCTCCATCCCTTTGTCATGTGAGAGACTTAACTAACTATTTTTCTATTTAAGCAACACTGAATAACTTTATCATGTGAAGAAATTTCTACTTGATTTTAATGCTTTATGTTTATTTCTGAATAATTTGTGTTGTAGAACCTGATTAGGATTTGTGGGATTTGAATACTGTAAGATCTTATAGATGATAAACTTTCACAAATATTTGTTGAATTTAAATAAATATACAGAAAAATTCCATTCTATTAAGTTCAAATGACATAGAAGATATCAAATTAAGTTTCTATTACAGAGAAAGAGGACAATAATTTTAAAACATGCCAAGTTAGTATATAGGGCATTGAATAAATATTAATAAATAAAAGAATTGGTTTTTTTTAACCAACTCATTCCAATTGAGACAAAATGTGATTATTCTATATAGATGATATTGTAAGATTTACCGTATGATGAAAGTAATATAAAAAATATATTTTGGGGATCAATATGTCTTTGGTAAAAATCAGTATTGCATGCTATCAGAATAGATAGTCCAAGGAACTCTTGGTTCCTAAATATTTCAGTATTTCTTCATCCTCTTTTTCATTTCCTTCCTTCCTTCCTCCCTTCCTTCCTTCCTTCCTTCCTTATTTTTGAATCACAATCTCATTCCATCACCCTGGGGAGAGTGCCATGGGATCATAACTCACAGCAACCCCAAACTCTTGGGCTCAGGTGATCTTGCCTCAGTCTCCCCAATAGCTGGTGGGGACTACAGGCACCCACGGAAACACCAGGCTAGTGTTTTCTATTTTTTTTTAGTAGAGACTTTTGCTCAGGCTGGTCTTGAACTCCTGAGCTCAGGCAATCCATCTGCCTCCGTGTCCCTGAATGCTAGGATTATAGCTATGTGCTACCTTGCTGACCCTTTTTCTTTTTAAAATTTACACAAGGTCTGTTCTGCTATGTTGATCGGGTTGCAGAGTGCAGTGGCCAGCCAGTCACAAGCGTGATCAAATCATAGCACAATTCAGCAACCTCAAACTCCTGGGCTCGAGAGATCCCCCTATGTTAGTGTCCTGAGTAGTTGGGACTATAGATGCGAGACACCCTGCCTGGCTTCACCCTATTTTTAAGGCTTTAAACGCTTACCAGTGGGAAAGTAAAAACTGTCATTTCATGAATGGCTTTTACCAGCTTTAACAATGTGTGGTAAAAGAAGTCCACATTGTTTGAATTCATGATGTACATGTACAACAGACAGATTTTTATAGAAAAGAATACGGGAACTGGGCAGTGAGAACTTTGATCTGAATGGCAAGAAAGGGTAAGAGACACTAAAAGTGAATAAAGATACACTGCTTACTTCATCATTTCTCTCCTGACTCTTAAATTTAGAAAGTCAGGTGACAAGACTTTAATGAAAAATTCATTCTCATTCTTATGAGATAAAATATTATAATCCACTAGGAACCCTCTTAATCACTATGTGATGTACTTTATGAAGCAAATCCTCTAATCTCTCTCAAAAGGTCTACAAGAAATAAAATAACCACAAAGTTCACTTTGAGATTAGTGGTCTTTTATTTTTTTAATTAAAAATGTCTTGTGGAGTGAGATTATAGGAACCTTCTTCTCAATTAAAATGTATAAATATTGCTTTATTAGGTTATGAATGACTTTAATATACCACAAGGCACTGATGCATTCAGATCCAAAGGCTGCATATGAACTTGTGAGTTTCTAGTTTAATAACAGGAGTCCCAGGACACATCTTATAGTGATTCACATCTCTCAGGAGTTGAGAAAACAAAGTCAGTTTAATGAGTCTTTGGTAGAAAAAAAAAAAAAGAAAGTCTTTGGGACCTATTGTTTGCTTCACTCTATAGATCCAGGGTTCTCACCCTATGACCTTTGAATATCCTTCAGCAAGTCAATAAACACCAGGCAAGAGTGTGCAATGTTTTGTGTATCTGCGCATGTGCCTGTGATGGCTACACAGATTTCATCAGCCACTCACTGTGATTCATAACTAAACATTTGTAAACACTACAGTAAGGTTTCTCAACCTCAGCACTATTGACAATGGAGCAAGATAATTTTCTGTGATGGGAGTTATCCTCTGCATTGCAATATGATAGTATGCGTAGCAACTTCCCAGGCCCTTAACAATTAGATGTCAATAGCAGCTCTCCTGCAGACTTACCAGTTTTGACCACAAAAAAATATCTGGACATGGCTTAATGTCCCCCAGGAGAAATCATCCCTGGTTGAGAACCATAACACTACACTACAGATGTTATATACATGTAAAATTTTTTTGTTAGCTTATAACATTTTATTCTATTTTTACCACATCTGGTGACAAATATAATTGCAATAGATAGCTGCAAGTATATCTAAATAAGCATAGGAAAAAGGCAAACTTTAATTTTCTCTTTCTTAGAGTGAAGAGAAGGTAAACACAATCACGACCTACACAACTGAGCCTTGGATAGTAAAGTAGTCAGTTTTGAGGCAAAAGACCTGGATTTTGGTCTTAGTTTCACACTTTGGCTTATCTGACCTTGAAAATGTCTTGATGGACCTTAATATCCTCATTGACAAAAGATTATTGATCTTAAATATGCCTATCTCACAGGGTGTTTGAGCCTCAAATATCATTGTGGATATAAAAATTCTCTGTAAACATAGAATGCTATTGAAATATAAGGTGGCATCATTAAAATACTTTGAGGGTGGCAGAAAAAGTGAATTGTATTCTTCCTCAAAAGACATTAGTGAGGGGAACCACAAAGTGGGGTGTACCCACAGGTCAATGTTCTCAAAATGATCCATTCACTGCTAAGTTCGTTTTATCTCATCTTTTAAAATTCCCCTTTTCTATATGTTTTATAATGCTAAGTTTTACCAATACAATATTACAACTATATAATTTATAAATAAGACAAATCACATATTGGCAGTACATGATCAAAAGTCTTTCAGCAATAGAATTAAATTTTAGATACCTGCATTCTGGAAAACAGTGTTCTAGAGAACAATGTGAGCCTTGTAGCTTGGGGGAGCCATTTTTCTCTTTACATGACTCCAATTTATTTATTTTTAAATTTTATTAGTATGTACCAGTTATATATCTTTAGAAGGTATGTGTAATGTTTTGATACAGACATACAACACGAATTAATCAAATTAAGAGACTTGAGTTGTCCATCAACTCAGGCCCTCAATGTTTCTTTATGTTAGGAACTTTCCTATTCCACTGTTTTAGATTTTAAAGTATAATCTCACTTATTATTGATTATGGTCACTTTGTTTTACTCTCATATATTGTTCATTCTATCTAACTATACTTTTGCACCCATTAATCACCCCCACTCTGTCCTCTCCTCCCTAACATCATTCCCAGTCTCTGGTAACTGTCATTCTACTCCCTGTCTTCATGGGATCAAATGTTTTATTGTTTAGCTCCTACATATGAGTGAGAACATGCAAGATTTGTCTCTCTGTGCTTGGCTTATTTCACTTGACATAATGTTCTCCAGTTCCATCCATGTTGTTGCAAGTGACAGGATTTCATTTTTTATGGCTATGTAATGTTCCTCTGTGTACATGTACCACAATTTCTTTATCCTTTCAGCCACTGATGGCCACTTATGTTGATTCCAAATCTCGGCTACTGTTAATAGTGCTGGACAACACATAAGAGTTCTGTATCTCACTGATATTCTGATTTCCTTTCTTTTGCATACATGCTTGGCAGTAGGATTGCTGGGTCACATGGTAGTTATACTTCTAGGTTTTGAGGAACCATTATACTATTTTCCAAACTGGTTTCACTGTGATTTCAAATTATTGTCTTAGCTGCTAAGAGATTAAACTAGGAGTTCTCAGCCTGGCTAAGGATCATGACCACCTGCAGAAGTCTTTTAAAATTTGGCTAAGAACAGTTCCAAATCTTCTAAATCAAATCCAGGATAACCATGGAATTCAGCATCCATGGGTGGTTCTGACACACAAACATGCTGAGAACAGATTGACACTCTCAGTAGTTAATAAGATAGCTACTAATTCATGTCTTGACAAACTTTGCAAATAAGCACAGGGAATATAGGAAGACTTCCAGAGCATATGAAAGAGATTTCATATTAGAAAGTAGAAAAAAAAAAATTTATGTTTCTTCTAAAATTTTTCTAGGACAAAAACTGACCTTAGTATTCCTCTTTATATATACAATTTCAACCTCTATCCTGTGAAAAATCAACATCCTATCTCATTTTTCCACTATGTTATGGATTTCCAAATAAAAATTAGAAAATGCTATGAATTATATTGATACTTTATTATTCTTTGTAGTCTTATATCATTAGTGAGAAGAGCTACTCTCTTGGTATTACAAAAATTTTATAGTGTGTCACAGTTCCTACTGTCTTAAGATTCAAGTTTAACAAAATGAAAATAGACGGCTAAGCCTGAAAATCCACAGGCAACATATCATTTTTCAGTATTTGCAAAGCACTGATCAAAACATTTTCTCGAAGAGCTTTCTTTCTTCCCTCAACCTCTCTTCTTTTCTTCTCACTTACAAAATGGAAAGCTTTTGAGCCTCACAAGACATTGTGATTTTATGGCTATGAAACCTGCTGCCAATTAGCTTCCTGCCTCTGGGAGACGGTGAGCAGTGTTACTTTTGATACAAGATCCAGGTCATTGCATAATGATGGATAAAGAGACTTTCTGGATAATTGCAATTCAAAAGTAGGATTTTCGTCTATCTGGTAAAACTGCTGAAAAGCTATAGGTCAGTGGGCTGTTACCTATTTGTGTTATTTTGTAGGTGAAAACATGTGAGCCAATTATATTCTATTTAACCTATTGAAAATAAGGGAAATAAGGAAGATGGGAGAGATGGAGTATAGATGTGAATAGCTTGTGAGACATATTGACAGAGATAAAGTCAATAGCTCATGTAGTGAGAAGGGATGGAGGGTGTTATAGGTTGAATCGTGTCCTCCAAATTCATATGCTGGTGTCCTAACCCCAGTATCACAGAACATGATCTTATATGGAGGTAGAGTTGTTGCAGATATAAATAGTGAAGATGATATCATATCAGTGACATGTGGGCCCCTAATCCAGTATGCCTTGGTGTTCTTATTAAAGGGGGAAATTTAGACATGGTCATGCATATAGGGAGAACAGTGTGTAAGAATGCAATCAGAGATTTGGGTATGTGCAGAGCAATAAACATAAAGGACAGCCAGCAAACAACCGGGAGGTGGAGAGAGGCGTGGAGTAGGTTCTTCTCATTTATAGCTTTCAGCAGAAAACAACCCTGTGGACACACTGATTTCAGACTTCCAGCCTGAATAACTATAAATAATCACATTTCTGTTGTTTAAAACACAGTTTGTGGTACGCTGTTATGGCAGCCCTAGCAAATAAATTGAGGAAGACTCAGGCACCCAGTGCTTAGAAATTACTCAGCACAAACCAAGTGCTTACACAGCATCCGAAAGTGCCTGTATCCAGCCCCACAGGTACTAATTTGCCTTTACCTTTTCTCTGTCATTTTTGATGTGTGCTTAAGATTAAGCCTATAGACTAAGTGACTCAGACATGTTCTGTGAGCTTTCCTCTTCCATGGCATCTTCATTCGCTTGTTGTTTGTATGCATAGAGGCTTTCTGTTGTATCAACATCATTTCCAAGGTTGATAAGCCCTTTGGAACCTAAAATCCACTTCTCTTTGTAATTCCCAAATAATGAGTGGACCTTTTAGAAAACGGCAGATTTCTCCTATTATTCATGTTTTGGTGTAATAATAAAGAGGTTTAAGACCTTATAGAAGAGTTTTCTTTGGAAAGGTATCATCTACTCTAGGAAAATTTTGGTTTTACTGATCATATAATTAACATTTCCCATAGTCACTATTTTGATTGTTTCTCATTAATATTTCTTAAAGGTGATTTTATTTAAGAATTATTAGGAGTGTGTTGGAAAGTGTTGATTCACTACAATGAAGTGTGTTCCCCCCACTAAAATCATATGATAATAAAAATCTGTTTAAAATGGTTATCTTTATTTTTATCTTTACCAAAACATTTCTGAAATCTTAAAATAGTCAAAATGAGCTCAAAAGTCCTGTAGAACGAAGTTTTAGAACTAGAGAATATTCTATATTTGCTTACATTAAGTAACCTTCTGATTGAATTGATATTCAAGGCTTGTCTGACATTGCTCAACTTCTGCATTTATAGACAATTTGTTGTTCATACATGAAAATTCCCTCTAGGGATTCTTAATGGTTTCTTCTGCTCTTTTATTCCCAATGGCTCACAGAAGACAAGAGGGTCATCCCCTGGTGATTCACTTACTGTTTACAATTGAGGTTCTCTTGAGGCAGGGGCCAAATTGATTCAGGAGTTTTGATCCTAGAAATTTACATTTCCACATTGTTTATTTCTTTTTTTTTTAAGTAGAGATTTGTCATTCAATCATACCATTTCAGTAGGGCTAATGGAAGTTAACTGTTTGATGATAAAATAGAATATGATTATAGATTAGGGTTAAGTCTACTCTCCTCTGGTGGTGAAAACACCTTGCATTACAAATAAAGCAATGATTGATTGATCCATTTCCTCAGTCTTTGCTTTGGCTACTGGATATTTAGACTCAGGCCTGTGTAGTCTAGTTATTTCCAAAACGTAAATTTTCAAATCAGTAGCATTTGGGGGTAGGCACTGAAGCCCGTAAGTCAGACTGTGAAATCCTGGCATTAGCCCTAGCACCTGTGTGACCTTGGGCCAAACCCACAGGTCTCATGTTCCCATCTGGGAAATGAGGGTCATAAGAGCATCCACTTTCCAAGGATATTACAAAGATCAAATAACATAACACAAAGAAAATTCTCAGCATACTGTCTGGCACATTGAAAGGTTTTATGCTAGCTCTTGCTGATGGTTACTTTCTAATATTTGGTTTACATTAGCATTTTATTTAAATCTCTTTTTGAGTGAGGCCCTTGGATTACAAAGATGTCAGACATTGGCCTTTCCATGGAGGGTCTCAAAAATCCAGTTAGGGAGAAAGTGCATATGAAATGATTTCACTGTGCTAAGATAAAGGCTTTCAGTGGGCACACTGTCATTACAGAAGGGAGTGCTCACCCCAGTGTGGAGAGTCATGGAAGATTTTCCAGCTAATCATGAAACCAAAGCAAAATGTAGTCAGGGGGTTAGAAGGGAAAACTCTGAGCAATAACAAAGAGCCATGTGACATCTTACTGTATGTAAGTAACCCAAACTTGCTGAATTCCAAAGAATAAGATACAAAGTAGGAAGAATGGGAAATAACTCAAAAATTACTGTCCTAGTGATGCCATACGCACAGAAGAGCTTGACCTTTATCCTTTGAGTGATAGAGACCAAGTGAAGTACAGTCATTGCCCCATGAAAACATTCAATCAACCCCAGATGGACAGACGGGTTGACTGCATGTACACAGCAGTCCCACAAGATTATAAAGGAGCAGAAAAATTCCTATTACCCTGTAGGTGTAACATTGTAGCACAACAGACATTGTGTTCATGTTGGTGCTGGTTTGAGCAAACCTACCAGGCTGCCAGTCTTGTAAAGGTTAAGGTGTACAATCATGTGTAGTACTTAATGCTTACAATAAACAAGTATGTTACTTGTTTTGTTATACTATGCTTTTTATTTCGTAGAGTGTTCTTCCTCGATTTATAATTTAAAAACTGCCTCAGACAGGTCGTTCATAAGGTATTCCAAAGGAAGGCATTTATTATCATAGGAAACGACAGCTCCATTTGTGCTACACCCCCTAAAGACCTTCCTGTAGGACAGGAAGAGAAAGTAGAAGACAGTGATATTGATGACCCTCACCCCATGAAGGCCTAGGCTAGTGTGGGTTTGTGTCTTAGTATTTAACAAAAATTTAAAATAAATGATAAAAATTTTTAAAATAGAAGAGAGCTCATAAATAAGACTATAAAGAAAGAAAATCTTTTTGTACACATGTGCATGTGTTTGTGCTTTAAGCTCAGCATCATTACAAAAAAAACACAAAAATTTAAAATGAAATTAAAGTTTATGGAGAAAATGTTACAATAAACTAAGACAAATTTATCATTGAAAAAAGATTTTTAAGAATAAATTGAGTACTGTAATGTGCAATGTTTATAAAGCTACACTAGTGTACAGTAATAGTCAAGACCTTCACATTCACTGACAATCACTGACTCATCCGGAGAGACTTCTATTTCTGCAAGCTCACTTTCTGCAAAGTATCTGATGTAGGTGTAGCATTTGGTTTTTGTTTTTTATACCATAGTTTTACTGTGTCTTTTCTATATTCAGATTTGTTCAGATTCACAAACAGTTAACCATTGCATTACAATGGCTTACAGTATTCAGTTTAGTAGCATGCTGTACAGGTTTGTAGTATAGGAGCACAATAAGCTGTACCAGGTAGCCTAGATATGTAGTAGGCTATACCATCTAGGTTTGTGTAAGTACACTCCATCATGTTTACACGATGACATAATCACCTGCGGACATTTCTCAGAATGTATCCTTGTTGGGAAGTGCTGCATAACTGTGTTTCAACAGGGCCATGCTATGGAGCTCTCTGGGTGATCCTTAGAAGATGGGCTTGGAGCCAAAGCAGAAAGAGAGAATAGATGTGATAATGGCCATTGGTGTTGAGGAAGCAACAGCAGAGGTAGAGAGGAAGGGGTGAATGTGAAAAATGTTGAGATAGTCAAGCAGTCAAAGTGGCATAGCAGGGTTTCTACCTTGGACAGCTCTAGGATGCTGTTCCTAATGACGACAGTTTGAGTGGTGCACTCCAACCTGGGCGGCACAGTCAACCTGTAGTGTAAGACAAGGCTCTCTCCATTTAAATTTTCTGTTAATCACTACATACATACTGTTCAGGGGGCAGTGCGTAAGGGAGACAGGGATTAGCCTAGGTAACTTGTTTTCTATTATCATCCTGTTCCCTTTGTGCACTGGTCTTGCTCTGATTATTGATTTGTGAATCAACAAATAAAAGATTAAATTAAAAAAAAAAACCTCAAAGCGGGAAAAAAAATCTTAAGATTTGCAGGGAAAAAACCTGTCATTTATGGATGACTGTGTTTATATCAAACTCCTTTGCCCTTGCTGTTAATTGTATATATCCACTATTTTATCTACATTATTTTTCGTCAATTATATATAATATGTAATTACATCCATTCATTTTATCTCAAGATTCTCTTAGTTACCCTTAGTTTTGTTTGCAAATTTATCATTTGCATTTTGGTATATGGAGAACTCAATTTCATTTAAGTATGCTTATTAAAAAACAAATTGCACATTCATTTATGCTCAACTTATTTTCATGAAGTTCTTATTATTAACCAGATGTTAAAAAGAATATTATAACAACAGAGTAATAACATCATATTTCCTGTTGAGAAACACATACGTTTTTTATTATTACCTTCAACTAGTTTACTATTTACATTGTACACAAACTTTATGTCCACCATGCATTAAACCTGTCCTTTCCAACATTCTGACTGCCTGTGCAAAACATTCAGTCTGGTTAATTTCAGAAGTTTTACCAGCCTCCTTGGTGGCTGGATTTGTTTCTCAGAACTTGGAAGGTAGCGGTGGTAGAGTCCTGGTATTTGAGAAAGGAAGGAGAAGATTGGGAGGCAGGGATTACCCGAGGTAACTGGTTTTCTACCCTCATTCCTGGTCCCTTTGTGCAGTGGTCTTGCTCTGATTTGCTCTATCTCCATCTGCTTCTGTTAGATTCTTCTCATGTGACCCTGCAGTGGGAGGAGTAGTTCACTTGGAGAAGCATCCAGTTTGATGTTAACCCCTACCTGGTCCATTCACGTCTTCCTTCAGCCTCCATACAGTGTCTGGCAGGAATATCTCACTTGGCCTAGTGCTTCCTGAGAAGAATGTGACTTCTTCCCACTCCTCTAACATCTGTGCCATTTGCATGGTGGCTTAACACTGAGTTCCTTACTTTGTGCCCTCTAGTATAAAAGTTATAGGTTGCCTGGGTCTTATTCTCATGTTTACTTCATGATTTTTCTCTGCCACCTGGAATCAGTCACTCAATGGGCCTACTTTTTCCTGCCATTTAAAGATATATGTCAGGTCTGAGTCTTATGTTCATATACACCCCTAAATGAAGGGGACACATGACAAGGTCTCCTAGCAACACCCCTGCTGTCCTTTGCTTTCCTCTCAATGTCAGAACGATGGATATACAGTTTGTAGGTCCTCGAGCGACGAGGTAGAGAGACGTAACAGGCTTGTCTTGCAGTCTCGCCTTTTGTTTTAAGAGCGTATCTCAGATTTCAGTCTCGATTTGGCTTTGGAAAGGGAAGCACAGCCACAAAAGTGGTACTTTACATGTGGCACTTTATTTGGGTCCCTGTCCCCTCCTTTCACCCCCAAGGCTCTCTTGCTCCCTTCTCACATACTAATAGGGAGAAAGTAGTGGTGACCAGTAGTGCCAAGTTCTGCTGCCTATTAAAGTGACCTTGGAACATGTCTGGCCCTATTGTTGGCTGCTTTCTTTAGTATTCTCTTTAGAACATATTTTCTTTATCTTAAGCTTTGAGTTGTAGCCAAAATTCCAGGATAATAAGAAATGACCCATTCAACTCTCAGTTACCAAATTGAATGCTAGAACAAACTTGGGTATGATTGGAGGAAAGAGCTTTTAGAGATTTTCACATAGAAGACACTGTAAGGTTGTTCCTTTCCTAGGAAACCACTACATTTGACAAGAAATGAGATCCTCATAGAAAACCCTGTTAATGAAAAAATTTAGAACAGACCTCTTTAGGGACAGCAGAAAATCGCAGACATTTTAGTGGACAGATGAGTAGCCTTGATGTTGGTCTGTTAGTACTGGCTCATTACTCAATCGCCTTAGAAGCAAGTCACTTTAACCCTTTGTGGTCTTTCCACAGAAAAGGAGGAAGGTTTTAAGGTGGTCTTAAAATATTACAATTCTATGACTCGCGTTTATGATTCTTTTAACTTTTCAAATTGAGCATGGGGATACAGGTAGACTTTATGAAAGTCAGCTCTGAATTGTCACACAAGACAATTGTTTAGTATCTATTCACAGCTGGATTTTATCATAACAGGTTAAATTTGAAATGTAATTGTTCTGGGACAGATTTCACCAGTCCCTGTAGGACACAGAGAAATTAAATGAATAGTAACTAACATTCAGTGCCATTAAGAAGCCGAGATGGAATGGAGAGACAGCCAGCTTACGCAAAGGGCTAGACCAAGCACAGAGAAAATCTGGCTTCATAAGTAAATAGCAAGCAAAAACAATACCTATTCCCAAAACTTAAGTGGAACTAAAACAGAAAGAACACTAGAGTAGTACAATTTCTTATATCTACATCTATATCCTCAGACAAAGGTATATCTCAATCAATCACCTATCTCTTACCTATCCTAATTTGAGATTCTAGACTTATAAGTAACTAGTTTTACTGTCTTCACAATTTTTCTCTCTTAAAGAAATAGAAAATGTATGCCTTTATTAATATAGTATATACCCTATTGCTTGAAAGGAGATGAAGCTGCAATATGTATGCATATGTATGTATATGTATATACATACATACATACATACATATTGCATATATATATATATGTAATTTGTCACTAAGGATTTTGGCAAAGATGGAAAAATAAAATTTGGAATTTAAGAAAAAAATGCTATATTAATCTAATTTAGAAGAAAAAGTGCTTAGTAATATTTATACCAAATACATTTATATTTTAAATTAATGTAAACACATTCATACCTATATATATATCATTAAATTTTCTTCTATTAATTTGGCAGCTCTTTTTTCTTGCTTTATTGCCCATACTGGAGTGCAGTAGCTATTTGTAGCTGCAACCACAATGCGTTGAAGCCTCAGACACTTGTGCTCAAGTGATCCTCCAGCCTATGGCAATTCTTTTTTTTTTAAGGATTATAAGGGTTGAAAGTAATAAATTGCAATACTCATCTTAAGATAGTCCTAGTTTACTTATTATTTGTTTTCATCTTTTAGGGAAAAAATGGTAACAAGTATCAAGAAAATTAACTATTATCTTTGGATTTTGGCTCAATTCTCCTTCTAAAGGATTATATTAATATATTACTTATGAAATGAAAAAATATTTATCTATAAAGTATTTTCTGTAGCATTATTTGTAATATAAAATTTCAAAAATTTAGAAATTATCTAAATATACTTGCATTATTGCATTAGTGCAATCATTATTATGTTGTAGAATATTTATTTATATCAGTTATATACTAATAATATTTTATAATGGAAAAACATTATTAAACATTAATAAAACAATTCCCACCTTATTAGAAAGACAACTGAAAATAGAAACTAAAAGTAGAAAATGATTGTGCCTGCAAAGAAAATAATAGAAAAATATAGAAAAAATGTAACAAGCATTCTCCATCAGTGGCTAGATTTGTTGGGTTGATTATTATTTTTATTCTTTGTGATTTGTCTTATTTTCCCAAGATTTCTAAAATGCAAAAAATTTTTAAAGCAAAAAATGTTTATATTCTTGTAGTTATATTTTTTATGGATGTGAGCTCTTAGGAGAGCAACCAAAAACAAGTAGTCTGTCCAGCACTAGCAAGAAAAATAGGGGAGAAAACAGCATTTATGTAAATAAATGAAAATAGTATTTTCTTGTATCATAATGACACCCTATGTTTGTAGAGTGATTAATAATTGTAAAAGAACTCTTACAATCATCATTTCTTCCTTCTTTACGATATATGCACTAGGAAAATGCTCTGCTCCTTGGATTATAAATCACCAGAAAGCCTGGATGATTAAGTAGCATTCCCAGAGTTATAAAACAGGTATCAGATGTAAATCGTAAACATCTTTCTAACTCTAATCCCTTTGCTTTGCTTAAACTACATATCTTTAAAATATTTAATGCAAAACACAAGGACATAGTATCTCAATTTTTTCATAGCATCCTTATCTCTAATTTTATAAGTTCACAGCATAACACCAAGTTAGTCATGTATTCTGCAATTATTTGCCACGTTAAAAAAAAATTCCTTCTACTTTTCACGTTGTGTTGAACTGCTGTGAATGTCTGTATTTGGTGTTTAACTTTTCATTTATTTATTTTATATCTTCGGCTCCTATGTAAGAAGCAAATGAGGGTAGAAATTGTGCTTATACATTTGCTCTTTCATATCTTGAGCAAGTTATTAATTTTATTACTAATCTGGCTTATAACTGAATGTAGATTAATAATAGTAATTTCTTAAGATTTTAAAATGCCTAGAATACAGGAAGAATTCCAAAAATATTGCTATTATCATTATGTTGGTTGGTGTTTATTAAATGAGTTCTAGGTTATTATGTATACTTTTTAAAAAGCACGTACAGGATATGCAAGTATTTGTTATTTCTACAACAAGTTAATTTGAAAAGTTAGCTTTATGAATATTGACTATCTCAAAATCCTACTATTTAAGTCGTGTTACCCCTACCCATATTTGGATAGCTTTACCAGGGTATTTTTAGGTGGCATATAAAAGTAAGAGGTCCTCAATATCTATGCATATTTGCTCTTTAGCAACCTACAGAAAAAAAAATGAAATAGTTTTATTAAGTAACAGTAGGTGCATTTGCCAATGTTTAAACTTCAAGCAGGTTTTTAAGAGAGGGATAAATTTTAAACAACATCTTAAAAGCTTAAGTAGATAAAAAACACCTCTGGTACAATGTAAAATCTAAGTAAGATTTTTTAAAAACCATTATTGCTTTACTTTAAATTTTTTGTCTTGCTTTGCTTGTTTTCTTTTTCTTTTCTTTTCTTTTTTTTTTTTTTTTTTAGTCTTAAGTCTGTTAAGTCTGGCAATAGTCTCTGTCACCCGGGCTACAGTGTAGAGTATGGTGGCATCATCATAGCTCTTTGAAACCTCAGAATTCCTGGGCTTAAGTGATTCTTTCCTCAGCCTTCCAAGGAGCTGGTACTACGCGCGTGTGGTGCCACCATGCTTGGCTAAATTTTGTATTTTTGTAGAGGCAGAGTCTTGGTATGTTACTGAGACGGGGCTCAAAATCCTGGCCTTAAGGGATCCTCCTGCTTCAGCCTCCCTGAGTGCTAGAATTCCAGGCCTGATGGTGCTTCTGGCCTGTTCTGTTTGTCTCACCTATCTCTTCAGAGGTGTTAAAAGGCCTGTGAGGAACATATGTAGATTAAGCAGCCTGTGATGATACAGGTTATTCCCACTTTAGCCTGCCCCTCTGCTCCTCCTAACAAGACTTTCTTGAGGTAAAAGAAAATGTATTTGTACTCTATGTAGCTACACGCACCTTTCATTTTTTCTGTTATAATCAAAACAGAGTGAAGTTTTACATACCCTATGCAATCATGTGATATACTCTATAATCATATTCTTACTCTAAAATCAGATATAATTTTCATAGCAACTATCTTATTCATCATTCCTTTCTCCTTCATCATTTATCCATCAAATAGATACCCGTTCTTTCTTCCTATGTATATTAATGATACATTTTTTTTTAATTATAGAAGAATTTAAATAAATCAAGCATTTATGTACATAAAGGTAAAAATTGCTTCTCACTGGTGGGGAAACTGCAGACTGAAGACCACATATGACCTTCTAGGTCCTTCAGTGTGGCCTTTTGACTGAAATAAAATTTTACAGAAGGAATTCCTTGATGAAAAAGAGTGCAGGGAAAAAGATGAAGCTCTTTCCTCCTTCGGTGCTTAAGAAAAGAACAAACTTGATATCCAAAGATGGCAATTCCCTACCCCTGTAGGGATCCGAAAGTCTATTAATATCTTTTTTGCATGCAGAAACTTCCTTAAGAGAGACCATTCTGAATGTTAAGAGATAGTAGGCATTTATATACTTTATATAAATAAAGTAATCTGGAGAGTAGAGTCAAGGATTTTCTTTGTTATGTGATACAGACATGTAGAATTGTTTGCCATTTGAACAAAATATTGCAGACTTTCAGACTACAGCCCCTTTAGCTTGGATAGTTGTTTCAAATAAAAAAAAATTTTTATCAGGTTGGCCATGGAGTAGAGTCAGTTTGGATTCCATAGGCTAAAACTTAAAAACTATATATTCTTATATTCTTAGTTTACCACAAAACACTTACCGTGTTAAGTCATTAATGAGACAAGTGCCTATTCTTTTGCCTAAAACAGTTAAACTACAATGTGTGTCACTAATTAATAGAAGGTCCTACAGTGAGACTCCCCTTAAAACAAGGAAATAAGAAACAAAACTTACCTTCTGAATAAAATCTGTACAGATACATTGGAGCTTAGATGAGAACAATCATTTGAATATGTAGAGTCACTATGTCATCTAGACTTGACTGTAATATTATTAATTATATCAGTGTATCTAAAGACATAGAATTGTGTCAGCTATGGAATTAGAAAAAAAAATTCTATGCAGACAGTATTCACCCAAAGAGAGAAAGCTATAACCATTCTGCTTCTAGTGGTTTACTCACATTCATGTTGCCATTCCAGTGATGAGGTAAATTCATGACCTATTGTATTCTCATGTTAGTAAGTATCAAATTTTTCTAATTGCCTTTTTCCTAACATGAGGCTCACAAGCAACATTTTAATTTTGAATTGGCTTCTGTTGTAGGTCTGCCTTTGGAGAGAGAATGCATCGGCAATAGACTTTTAGGTAATCTAGTCCTTATAATCATTGTTTGTATTTATGGACAGATATACAGACATTCTGATATTAAACATTGGTATAATTTATATGCTAATGCAAATACAAAATGGATCAAGTGGGCCAAATCAGGCTTCAAAGCCAGGAGATTGGAGAGTGATGTGATGACCTCATCAATGCAGTGGTATGACGCCTTTTAAAACAGGGATGACAAGACATTCCACAAGGGGCACACATTTCTCTGAGTGTCTTTATACACATATATATAGTGTATATATACACATATATATATTTATTTTCACATATACATGTGTTAATTAGGTTTCCATTTTTTGCCTTCACAGAATTTAAAAGGCTTAAAATTCAATAACATTAACAATGTTTAAGATAAGGATTAGGAACAAAAACCATGTAAAGAATGTTCAAAGATAAATACATTCAGAAAAGAAAACAGATGATTACTGTCTTAAGTTTAATTACCAGGATCTACACAGAACTTCAATTAATCTATCGGAAAAGAACCAACAATCCCATACATCAATGGAGAAGAGAGATGCATAGAATCTTCTCTAAAGATGACAGATGAATGGCCAGTAAACACTTGAAAAAATGCTCATCATCCCTAAGTATTAGAGAAATGCAAATTAAAACCACCCTGAGATACCATCTAACTGCAGTGAGAATGGCATATATCACAAAATCTCAAAATTGCAGATGCTGGCGTGGATGTGGAGAGAAAGGTACACTTCTGCACTGCTGGTGGGACTGCAAACTAACACAACCTTTTTGGAAGGAAGTATGGAGACCCTTCAAAGAACTCAACCTAGACCTCCCATTTGATCCTGCAATCCCATTACTGGGCATCTATCCAGAAGAAAAAAAAAACTTTTATTATAAAGGCACTTGTACTAGGCTGTTTATCGCAGGCCAATTTATAATTGCTAAAATGTGGAAACAGCCTAAATGTCCTTCAACCTAGGAATGGATTGGTAAGCTATGGTACATGTATACCATGG
>CAUYRH010111540.1:0-27557 GCA_963574655.1 Perodicticus potto
CTACTGAACACACCGGCTGGGTCACATTAAACCCTGCACTTCAGCATTCTGAGTTTTAAGAATTTTAATTTGTTCTGTATTACAGTAAATGAGAAAATCTCATGAATGTTATGTCGAACAGGCGGATGAAAATATCTCAGATTGTATATGAAGCCTGCACACTGTACCCCATGATTGAACTAATGTACACAGCTATGATTCAATAAAAAAAAAAAAGAATTTTAATTTGTCATTTTAGCAATGAGAGGCTGGAGTCAAAACCCCAAACATACACATGCTTATGATTGCTACATCACATGAATTCTGTGATGGCAACACTGGACGCTAAGAGGACAGGTTGGAACACACCCTTCCCGGGACTTCCCAGAGAGCAAGGCTATGTCCACGCCTGGATTTCAGACTTCTGTCTTCCAGAACGGAGACAATAAATCTCTGTTGCTTTAAGCCATCCAAGTTTGTGGCAAATTGTTTTTTGGTAGTCTTGGGAAAGAAATACAGTGGATATCTTCTTGTGACTAAGATTCTGCTGGTGCAATGCTGACTTCCATCTGTCACTGTATGAAGTTGTTGACACCTTGATGGGAGAAGATGGATCAAAGGAGATCAAATTGCAGAACGTTCAGGCAGCTGAGAAGACCATTCTAAACATGCAACTGCTATTTAACTTAATCAGAAGACTTATTATATGATCTATCCCCAAGAAAACTATTCAGATAAAAATGAGCTTTCTCTATAGCTCTGTAATTCAAGAAAAAAAAGATCTCCTTTCTTCACTGGAATTATAGTTGATGTAAATTTGGGAGAGGGCATCTTGGAAATGCCATTCAAAAACAAGGAAGGCATTGGACTTTCCTTTATACCAGGCGAGCTTTCATTAAACTCAACCAGAGCCCGGTCTGCAGCAATTTCCATGCTCCTGTCAGCTTGTTTTGTTCCAGCTGTGTTTGGCGGAGGTGGGGGAACATAATGTTCTCCCACTAGCTACCCAATTTTCCATTTCCAATCTGTTCTTCAAAACCATTCCTCAAACTCTCTCAAAGTAGTTTCTTAAAAATTGGGCTCTTATTTTTTCTTGGAATGAAAACAATAAAATGCTGTTGGGTGGGGAATATAAAAAGACCTTTTCAAACATTTCTGCTACTGTGTACCTGCAGTAACAAAGGTAAGACCTAATAGCCCGATTTTTCAAACACCCCACAAAAACCCCACCTTCTTATTTCAACAACTTCTTCCAGTCTACATTATTAACATTTAATTAATTATCCAATTTCTCTTTAATGTACAGTGGCTTTTCTTAGAAAAGCTCTGGATATTGACTTCTTAGAAGTTCCTCCAAATTTCTGTTTTGAACAGTCTAATTTTTATTTACTCAGTATTTTATTTACTCAGTATTCTTGTTTTTCTCTCTCACCCACCCCTCTCCTTGCTCTTTTGCTTTTCCTCACACATCCTCATCAGCCAGAGTGATGTTCTTTCCCACTCCCAGGGGACACTTTGAATCCCATCACCACCTTCTTTTTTTTTTTTTTCCTTTTGTTTTTATTAAATCATAACTGTGCACATTGATGCATTTATGGGGTTCAGTGTACTGATCTGATATACAATATGAAATGCTTACACTGAACTGATTAACACATCCATCACCTTGCTTACTTATTTGTTGTGGCAAGACAATTATAATCTTTTCTTATAGAAATGTACCATTGCATCATGCACATTAAGTGAGGTCCCCCCAAATACCCTTCCTCCTCCCCTCCTCTCTTTCTCCTCTTCCCTTCTATTTTCTGGACTATAGTTATGTTTTACCATGCATATGAATGTGTAGGTGATTATATATTGATTTCATAGTAGTATTGAGTACATTGGATGCTTTTTTCCCCATTCTTGATCTACTTTCCTAAGAAGAATGTGTTCCAGCTCCAACCAGGTAAACATAAAAGATGTGACATCTCCATCTTTTTTTTATGGCTGCATAATATTCCAAGGTATCATATACCACAATTTGTTAATCCATTAAAGGTTCATGGGCATTTGGGCTATTTCCATCTCTTGGCGATTATGAATTGGGCTGCAATAAACATTCTGGTGCAAATGTCTTTGTTGTAAAATGATTTTTGATCTTCTGGGTATATACCTAATAGAGGAATTGCAGGAGCGAATGGTAGGTCTACTTTAGTTCCTTGAGTATTCTCCAAACTTCTTTCCAAAAAGTCATATTAGCTTGCATTCCCACCGGCAGTGTATAAGTGTTCCCTTTTCTCTGCATCCACGCCAATGTCTATAGTTTTGGGGTTTTGTTATGTGGCCTAATCTTACTGGTGTTAGATGATATCTCAAAGTGGTTTTGATTTGCATTTCTCTGATGATTAAGGATGATCAGCATTTTTTCATGTGTTTGTAGGCCATGAACTTGTCTCCATCAGAGAAGTTTCTGTTCAAGTCTCTTGCCTACATAGAAATGGGGTTATTTGTTTTTTTCTTATTGATTAGTTTGAATTCTCTGTGGATTCTAGTTATCAGAGCTTTGTCAGAAGCATTACCTGCAAAAATCTTCTCCCATTCTGTTTGCTTTACTTACTGTGCTCTTGGCTGTGCAAAAGCTTTTTAGTTTGATCAGATCCCAGTAATATATTTTTGGTGTTGCTTCCATTGCCCAGGGGGGTCCTCCTCATAAAATATTCTCCCAAGCCGATTTCTTCAAGTGTTTCCCCTGCACTCTCTTTTAGTACTTTTGTAGTTTCATGTCTTAAGTTTAAATCTTTTACTCAGTGGGAATCAATTTTTGTTAGTGGTGAGAGGTGTGGGTCCAGTTTTAGTGTTCTACAGGTTGCCAGCCAGTTCACCCAGCACAATTTGTTAAATAGGGAGTCCTTCCCCCACTGAATGTTTCTGATATGCTTATCAAAGATCAAATGATGATAAGTAGCTGGGTTCATCTCTTGGTTATCTATTCTGTTCCATACACCTACCTCTCTGTTTTTGTGCCAATACCAAGCTGTTTTGATCACTATAGATTTATACTATAGCCTAAAGTCTGATAACATGATACCTCCTGATTGGTTTTTATTTGTGAGTAATGTATTGGCTGTTTTTTGTGATTCCATATAAAATGAAGCACTATTTTTTCAAGCTCTTTAAAGTATGACAATGGTGCTTTAATAGGGATTGCATCAAATCTTTAGATTGCTTTAGGTAGTATGGACATTTTAAAAATGTTAATTCTTTCCAGCCATGAGCATGGTATGTCTTTCCATTTGTTAATATCTTCAGCTATTTCTTTTCTCAGAGTTTCATATTCTCTTTATAGAGATCTTTCACATCCTTTGTTAGGTAAATTCCCAGATATTTCATCTTCTTTGGTGCTACTGTAAAAGGAACAGAGTCCTTGACTATATTTTCAGCTGACTATTGTTGACATATATAAAAGCTACTGATGTGTAGGTATTGATTTTGTATCCTGAGATGCTGCTGTATTCCTTGATCACTTCTAAGAGTTTTATAGTTGAGTCCCTGGGATTTTCCCTATATAGGATCATATCATCTGCAAATAGTGACAGTTTGATCTCCTCTGACCCTATTCGGATACCTTTGATCACCTTCTCTTGCCTGAGTGCAATGGCTAAGACTTCCATTACTATGTTGAATAGCCATGGAGAAAATGGGCATCCTTGCCTGGTTCTTGATCTGAGTAGAAATGTTTTCAATTTTACTCCAGTCAATATGATATTGGCTGTGAGTCTGCTGTAGATGGCCTCTATCAGTTTAATAAATGTCCCTTCTATGCCTATTTCTTAAGTGTTCTGATAGTGAAAGGATGCTTGATATTATCAGGGCCCAGGACTGGCCAGGTCTCGGGCCCGGCTTAACTAGGTTCTAGACGTGGACTGCTAAGTTACCTTGCTCTGGTACAGTTTCTCTTAGGCGCCTGAGTGCTATCTACTTTAGCAAGAGAGAGAGAGTGTCTTAGAGAGAGTAAAGCAGTCTTCTTAGAAAGATAGATCTTAGTCTTTAGTAGAGCTTGGTAATCGTCAGCAGAGAGATGCTGTGTTGGCGTTCTGCAGGCAGGAGAGGAGACAGAGTCAGAGTAAGCAGGTCTGTTGAATGCCCATCCTCTCAACTGCCTTCTCCTCTAGCCTAATATAAGGCTGATCTTGTGCCTCTCAACATCACAGGTTTAGAGACTGCCAATTCACCACTGCTCTTACCTCGCGAGCTCTCGTGCTTGTTAGGAGAGCTAAATCCCTCTCCATGCCCTTTCCACCAAGGTGTTCCATTTTTGAATTATACAGGTATTTCTCATAACTCTCATCCCTAGCCCTCCTAGCCATAGGCTATATGGGCTGCAAAAGGATATTATCAAAAAGTTTTTCTGCATCAATTGAGAGAATCATATGGCCTTTGTTTTTTATTTTATTTGTGTGATGTATTATATTTATAGATTTGCATATTTTGAACCAACCCTGTAACCCTGGAATAAAACCAACTTGATCATGGGGTCTAAAGGTGCAGAAGCTCTACTCCAAGAGATTATGGAGGAGAATTTCCACAAGAGATAAAGAAATTCAGATAGTAGATAGTTTCAGAACCCCAGCAAGACTCAATCCAAATAAAGCCTTTCCTAGAAATATTGTGATTAACTTTGCCAAAGTTAAGATGAGGGAGAAAATTCTGCAAGCAGCCAGAGATAAGAAAAGTATTACCTACAAAGGGAGAAATATCAGAATGACTACAGATCTCTTAGTCAAAACATTTCAAGCCAGAGGCGGATGATCATTGATGTTCAGTCTCCTAAAACAAAACAACTTTCACCCCAGGATCCTGTATCTAGCTAAACTTAGTTTCAATTGTGATGGAGGAATCAAATACTTTAATGACATACATATGTTGAAGAAATTTGCCAGAACTAAACCTGCTCTCCAGGATGTTCTCAGACCCATCCTCCACAATGACCAGCACAAGGCTCTACCACCAAAGTAAACTCACTCAGAAAATTTTGAACAAAACCCAACTTCCACAGTGGTAAAAGGATTAAAAATGTCCAGTGGACATTTGCAAAACATGACACCCAATACACTACTAGGCTTATCAATTCTCTCAATTAATGTGAATGGTTTAAATTGTCCTCTAAAGAGGCACAAGTTGGTTGACTGGGTAAACTCTGGATACATGACCAGATTATGCTGAATACAAGAATCTCATCTTACTTTAAAGGATAAAAATAGACTTGGGGTAAAGGTATAAACATCTATAACGTAGGCAAATGGAAATCAGAAAAAAGCAGAGGCTGCTATTTTATTTGAAGATCCAATTGGCTTTAAACCCACCAAGATAAAGAAAGATAAGGAGAGTCACTACATAGTTGTCAAGGGAAACACTCAATATGAAGAGATTTTGATAATTAACATTTATGCACCCTACTAGAATGCTCCTCAATTTATAAAGCAAACCCTAATAGATATGAACAACTTGATATCTTCCTGTACTTTAATAGTTGGAGATTTTAGCACTCCTTTTACCAGTCTTGGATAGATCCTCAAAGAAGAAACTAAACAAAGAAATATTAGACTTAAACCTGACCCTAGAACAAATGGACTTAACAGACCTCTACAGAACATTTCATCCTATAAAAGTGAATATACATTCTTCTCATCAGCCCACAGATCATCCTCCAAAATTGCTCTTACCTTAGGACACAAGTCTAATCTCAGCAAATTTAAAGGTATTGAAATTATTCCTTGTATCTTCTTGGACCACCATGGAATAAAAGTTGATCTCAACAGCAACAGGAATCTTCATTCTCAAACAAAGTCATGAAAACTAAATAATCTTAGGCCTAATGATAGCTGGGTCAAAGATGAGACAAAGAAGGAAATCACCAAATTTTTGGAACAAAATGATAATGAAGACACAAATTATGACTCAGTGATTAGAGTGCCAGCCCCATATACTGAGGATGGTTCAAACCCAGCCCCAGCCAAATGGCAACAAAAAAATAGCCAGGTGTTGTGGTAGGTGCCTGTAGTCCCAGCTACTTGGGAGGCTGAGGCAAGGGAATTGCCTAAGCCCAGGAGTTGGAGGTTGCTGTGAGCTGTGTGATGCCATGGCACTCTACTGAGGGCAACAAAGTGAGGTTCTATGTCCAAAAAAAAAGCAAACCTGTGGGATACTGGAAAAGCAGTCCTAAGAGGGAAATTTATAGCATTGGAAGCCTTTATCAAGAAAATAGAAAAAGAGTAAGTCAAGAACTTAATGGATCATCTGAAGCAACTGGAAAATAATGAACATTCCAACCCTAAACACAGCAGAAGAAAAGAAATGACAAAAATTAGGGCAGCATTAAATGACAGCAGAAAAAAAAGAGAATCATTCAGAAGAGCTAAGAAAGAAAAAGTTGGTTTTTTGAAAAGATTAATAAAATCGATAAACCTTTGGCCAACCTAACCAGAAACAGAAAAGTAAAATCTCTAATATCGTCTATCAGAAATGATAAAGGAGAAGTAACAACAGACACCTCAGAAATTAAAAAAAAAGTTCTCAATGATTACTATAAAAACTATTCCCAGAAATATGAAAATCTGAAGGAAATGGACCAACATCTGGAAATACGTCACCTTCCTAGACTCAACCAGAAAGAACTAGAAATCTTGAACAGACTCATATCAATCACTGAAATAGCATCAACTCTATGAAATCTCCCCAAAGAGAAAAGCCCAGGACCAGATGGCTTCACATCCAAATTCTATCAAACCTTTCAAGAGGAACTAGTACCTATATTACATAACCCTTTCCAAAACATACAAAAAGAAGGAATACTTTCCAACGCATTCTATGAAGCAAATATCACCCTGATCTCCAAACGAGGAAAGGATCCAACAAAGTAAGAAAATTATAGATCAATATCATTAATGAATATCAAAGCAAAAATATTCAATAAGATCTTAGCAAACCGAATTCAACAACACATCAAAAAAATAATACACCATCACCTTCTTCTGAACTCGCCTTCCTTCTTACTCTTCATTTATTTGTGTGGACTTTGGCCACCTGCACCCTCCTGAGCCAAATCTCAACATGCCAGCAATCGATCATGCAGATTCAGAGGGTCAGTTCTTCAAGTATTTGTTCATTGTGCTTTGGGCCAGCTAGTTGATTATATTGATTAGATAATTTAGGTAAGAAATAATTTAGGCATGGTCTCTATCCCCTAGGTGTGTTTTTGTTGGTATGCCCAGACAGTACTAATTCTTAGCACTAAAGAATTAGTATACTCCATATAAAATATGCTCTAGATAACTATGGTTTTGTGGAACTGATATGCTCATATTAATGTATATTGATGCCATATCTTCAACACTAACCTTGCCTATACTCTTTACCTAAGATAAAGCATATTTTCTATATATATGTATGGGAAGGAAGAAAATATTCTCACCTACTATATGGGTCTTTCTGTATCACCTGGTTTAAAAATATTGGTCCAAGAAGTAGAAAGTTCTTTTAAATAACCTTACTACCAAGCAAGTGTGGCCAAGTAAGGCCTAAGATACCTCACAAGATTAATGCAGCCTGTCAAGAGAGTAGTAAATGGTTCCTCAAAGCATCACAGCCATGTCCCATCTGGAAGTAGAACTTTTTGAAGGACAGTGTTTGGCTGGCAAAAGGAAACACATATTTGAATCTGAAACAACAATTCAGAACCACCATTTCCTGAAGTCTAGAGGTTTATTGAGAGGTAAATGCATGCACAGCACCAATCTCAGTGCTGGGGGCAAAGTGATGAATGAAACATGCTCACCAAGCTTACATTCTACAGTGGAGGAGGAAAGAGAATAAATAAGCAAATAAACAACAACAAACTCCCCCAGACTACCAGATATTGATGAATGTCACATAAAAAGTAACAATAACAAAGTGATGAGATGTGGCTCCAATATTATAGAGACCATTCTAGCTTCTATTTGACGACGCATGATAAAGTTTTGAACTTTTATGGATAAATCAATTGAATAAGACCAGAAACAACTTACAATGAATACACTTAGTTTAGACCAACTTAACAAATAGTACTTTTAATGATTAGAGCTAGGGACATTCCTAGTAAATGAGTGAGTTATTATATTTCTGCTCTTCCTTGAATGTTGCAAAAGCCACTCAGGTCTACCTGGAGTTATCCTACCAGGCTGTGTGCATTGCTGTCCTCCCACCCAATTCTGTATACAATCAAGTGCAATAGAATTACACAAGTTGGCCACCTCCTTACATTGACCACCTCATTAAGTTGACCTAATTTTCATAGATCAGAAATGTACCACACATATGTAATTAGTACAATAGGCTTGGTTCCTTATGTTAACTACCTGTGTATATTGACCAGTTTGTGACAGTTCACTGGGTGGTCAACTTACAGAGTACTATTGTATATTCCTAGTAAAAAGGAAGAAACTGGGATGGCACAGTAGATGTACTATCTTTCAAATTTATCAAAAGAGAAATCTTCTATTTGTTCTTCGAATATATATCAATATTTCTATTCTACAACTTCCTGGCTCTCCATGATTTTATCATAAAATATATTAAGAAAAATAGCATAGAAGAACTTTTAATAAACCTATCAGCATTTGTGCTCAAATTTCTTCTGAAAATTCTAGCAAATAAAACAAAAAATAAAAAAGAAATATATATATCAAATAAAATGCGGGCAATATTATTTACAAATGTTTTAAAAACCAAGGAAATTACCTGAAACACTAAACTGAGAGATGAGTAAAGGGGCTAGCTGTATATAAATTCAATGCAGGAAAATCAGAATTACTGACAAAAACAGAAAATATGATGAAAAATGTGAATTCACAGCAGTCATTGGTAATACAAATACAAAATGTCCAGCAAACTTTAACAGAAAACGTGCAGATCTTAACACCAACTACTACATGAATAGCACACATAGGTTTACTAACCAAAAGAGCTGACACGTATGATAATATATCATATACTTGAATTGAAATAAATTTTATAACAATTTTATTCTTCTGAAAATATTTCATACTTGTAATATCATTCTTATCAAATCATGATAGTATTATTTCGGAAATTTGGCGAAATGAACTCAAAATAAAAATTGACAAGGGCATGTCTATGGAAAAGTTTAAAACTTTGGGTGGTACCTGTGGCTCAGTAAGTAAGGTGCCGGCCCCATATACAGAGGATGGTGAGTTTGAAACTGGCCCTGGCCAAACTGCAACAATTAATAAATAAATAGGTAAGAATATATTTTTTTAAAAAAGTTAAAACTTCTTAAAAAAAAGGAAAAACACCCATGGTAAACATATTCAAAGGCAAAAATTGAAACATTTTTAAAAAAAATATTTGATAAACAGAGAGATTTTCTTTAATATATAAAAAGGTATTTATAAATCAATGCAAAAGGAAGAATACCTAATGAAGATGAAGGTTAAAGGAAAGAACATGTAATTTGCTGTAGAAGGAATACACTGTCCAGTGTTCCCCCCAATATTAGATTAAGATTCATACTTCATGGCTGGGTGCGGTGGCTCACGCCTGTACTCCCAGCACTCTAGGAGTCTGAGGCAGGTGGATCACTTGAGCTCAGGAATTTGAGACCAGCCTGAATAAGAGCAAGGCCCTGCCTCTACTAAAAATAGAAAAACTACCCATGTGTTCTGGGAGTGCCCGTAATCCCAGCTACTCTGGAGGAAGAGACCAAAAGGAGGCTTGAACCTGGGAGTTTGAGGTTGCTTTAAGCTATGAAGCGACAGTATGGGGCAACAGAGTAAAAACTGCCAAAGTTGGCCAGACTCTGTCTCAAAAAAAAAAAAAAAAAAAAGATCCGTAGTTTATGTGAGCAATAAGAAATCACACGGAACCATTAAAGATAATCTTAAAGTAAACACATACTCACACACCTCACATTAGCTGTCAGATCCTATCATACTGCATTACCTTTGTGTTAGGAAATAATAAAGGAAATATGTAACTTACAACAACCGATTGTATAATTATCGTCAATTTCAGAATTTATTGATTATCTATTATGTTCAAGGTGATGAATTGCTCACCAGAGGACAACAGTTGAAGAACATATTAAAAGTTTTAACTTAGGAAACGACAATATACATCCTTCAAAAAGCTAAAGCATTTTCAAAAATAAATAATTAAGAAAATCACCTTTCCCTCCTTTCATTTTCATTTTTTCTTTCCCTCTTCCCTTCCTCCTTCATCCTTCTCTCTCTTCCATGTATATTATTAAAACAGCTAAGTCATAATTTTATAGGTCAGGACTAATTTTAGAAAATAATTCAGAACCACTGTTTCCCAATCTCCAGAGAAAGAAAAAACAACAAATCAAACTCCTACTAAAAAATTAATTGGGGTAATCCTTGGGAAACATTCTTTCTTTCGTTCATTCATAATTTTTTAATGGAAACTCTAAGTGCCAATTTATAACAAAATCTCACTAATTAATATGAATTTTTTCTAAATCATCATTAGTTAAAGTATGTTTAAAATTACTCAATATTAGATTCCTAAGAATTTACCATTTGATTTCATATTGAATGCATTTATTTTTCTATTTATGTCAAATTCTGTTCAGATATATCAAATACCATAAACTGGGTAGCTTAGACAACAGAAATTTATTTCTCATAGTTCTGGAGCTGGGAAGTCCAAGATCAAGGTGGTGGCAGAGTCTGTGCCTGGTGAGGGCTCACTTTCTCACTGATGCGGCCTTCTCACTGGGTCCTCACTGGGTCCTAGCTCCCTTGGGCCTAGTTTATAAGGGTATTAATCCAAGTCCATGGGCCCTGAGGTCCTTTTAATCTAGTCAATTCCCCAAATGTCCTACCTCTTAATACTATTCTCTGAAATAGCTTGAGAGCTTTAAATATTTAGTGGCACATTGTACCCCTTGATTGCACTATTGTACACAGCTATGATTTAATAATAAAGACAATAAAAAAAATATTTAGTGGAATTCAGCAGTGAAGCCATCAGGTCCTGAATTTTTCTTTGATGGAAGACTTTTTATTATTAATTCATTTCCCTCACTCCTGATTGCTATATTCAGACTTTCTAATTCTTCATCATTTAATCTTGGTAGGTGTTGTGTTTTCACGAATTTACCCAATTCTTCTATGTTGTCAAATTTGTTGGCACAAATGTGGAGAAAAGGGTATGTCTGTAGGGGGGCATTTAACATTGTTCAACAATATACTGTTGGTGGGAATGCAAATTAGTAAGTACAGCTTATATGGAAAACAATATGAGGGTTCCTCAAAAAATAAAAAAATAACGGAACTACTGTAAGATCCAGGGATCCCACCATGGGTTGTATAGGAATAAAAATGAAATAAAATTAGTATGTTGAAGAAATACCTGCACCCCTACGTTTACTGCAGTATTATTTACAATAGCCATGATAGAGAATCAACCTACATCCCTAACAACAAACAAATAAAGAAAATGTATATATACACAATGGAATACTGTCCAGACGTAAAAAAATAAAATAAAATCCTGCCATTTGCCATAACATGGATGAATCTGGAGGATATCACATTAAGTAATAAGCCAGACACAAAAAGATAAATGCCACATTATCTAACGCAGACGCAGAAGCTACAGATAAAAATTGATGTCCTAGAAGCCTTGAGAGTAGAACAGTGGTCACCAGAGACCAGAGGAGCGGAGAGGACAAAAGCCGGATATGAGTTTGTGACTAGATAAGAGGATCCCCGCTGGGGGCCGACTGCAGTGTAGGTGACTGGCTAGCCCTGAGGTACTGTGGAATACAGAATCGCCAGAAGACAGGCCTTCAAGTGCTCTCACCAGAAAGAAATGACGAGTGCCTGAGGTGATGGATACACTAGGTAAGCTGATTCCGTCATGATAAAACATGTATGTATCAGAATGTCAAACAGAATGGATTTTAATGTCATCATTATTTACGCTCAAAACTCAAAACTCTGATTTTTTTAGTGGAGTGCTTGCAATGCTGTGTTTAGATATCAATATGAAGAAGCAAAATAATTCACATCACTTTACAACTCTCAGGGGCTGGCTAAATCTGTTATCTAGTCACCATATTTCTATCTACGTATCCTTGAGGGAAATAGATTGATCGATCACTCTATCTATCAATCAATCGTCCTGTATTTTCCAAGGTAATTTTCCAAACACAATTAGAATTCATGCTATTTCTAAGTATTATACTAGATTTTTACATCAATTGCTCAAGCTACAGGAAAAACCTTCCCCACAAATAATTTGCCAGAATGAAAATGAGTGTAAGGAGAGTTCAATACGGGTTGGTCTTCGGTGGCCTTGGCATCTCTGATGTGATATAGTGATGGTATGAAAGTGCTCATTCGCTGGGACTTAACTTCTCTGTGTTGCTTAGGCCATTAGACATGTTACACTTCTTTGGGAAATGTTAACATTGAGTTTCCCTTATGGAATATTTTAATGAGAGAGAAATGTCAAGGTTAGAATTACAAAGAGATTTGCTCTCTGTGGATTTCTGGACTGTAAATAACAGTCATCCCCAGCACCATGTTATTGCTGAAAAGGTAAATCTCCCCTCTCCACACCTACAAATTTAGCTTAACTTTAATTTCTTTCATTTAACATTTAGATCTACATTTCAGAGCATTTTAAGAACATGTTGTTAGATTATGCCTGTTCAACAAATGCAGTTCAACAAATGAAGTCTTATTAAGAGCAAACTGACAACTCTAGGAAATATAAACAAAATGCAACCTTTGCCCTCAGAGAACCCGATAGCTTAGCGGAGGAGATATGTAAAGAAATAAACATAACAAGATGAAGAATGATAATGTTGCTAACGAAGACTTTTATTTTTACAAAGGTCTCCATCGTTTTCAAAGCCCTTTACACACATTACCTCCCTTGACCCACACAGGAAGCGTTAGAGGTCACCCAGAAAGACCAATCCATCTTCAGTCTGGAAAGGAGGAAAGCGGGAACTGTGACTCTAAGAGATGGGTCCCCATTCCTAAGTGGAGCACCAACAGTGCTAACTGGCTGAGTTTCTCATTGGCACCATATTAGCTTCTTTTAAAATGAGTGAGTGGGAGGCCATTAGGCTGAGGTGGCTATGAGGCCTAGGTTCCTGGGTCTGCAAGCTGAAACCCAACTCAGACTCATTGTCAGTAAATGGTGAAAGTGAAAGAAAATGGAACTGGAACTCAGCTAGTCACAGGTGGCCAACTGGGCATTGGTTATATTGTCTAGAATTTCCTATAAGAATAGTTTAAAGAAGGCAATTTCTCCAACTTTAGCCAGTTAAATAATCTCTTAGCTCTGCCTCCACATCCACCCTGTAAGAGCATTCCCTTCCCCCGGTGTGGCAGAGCACCAAGGGTTCATGCTTTGCAGTCGCCTGACTCATGAATTGCTGTTGCTCAAATATATGCTTTAAAATTTTAATTTGTCTTAGTCTATCTTATAACCCTTCAATTTTATTCCTTCTTCCCAAAGTGTTTTGAAATTTATTGATATTTCCAATCTGAATTTTCTCTTCTCTTTTGTGGATTTATATTCTTTTTGTTCCTTCAGCATCATTTTGGTACGTTTTGGGGAAGCTGATACAAATATGAAACTTCTTCAGGAACCAGTGTGGGACAAAATTATTTCCAGCTATAAGTCTATAAGCTCTGGAAATGCCTCAGAGAGGAGGCCAAATTTGACATGGGTCTTCAGAAATAAATAAAGCCACTGAGCTGAAAGGGGTACCCAAGGGAAGAAAGAGGACTGGGAAAGGCCCTGTCTGAATGTTCGTGTCCTTCAGGGATGCCTGTGCACAGGAATGAGGGTGTTTGTAAAGGAGCCTGAGGAAGCGGGTCTGCCCCTCCTCGCATGTGGAAGGCACCGTCTGTGATGGAGTGAGGCTCCATTAGACCCCAGATCTGCCAGAGCCTCGGTCTTGGACTTCCCAGCTTCTGGAACTCCTAGAAATAAACTTCTGTTATTTATAAGCTACACAGTCTGTGCTCTTGTTACGACAGCCTGCACAGAGGGAGACAGGTGCCTTTTAACGCCACATGATAAGCTACACTAATAGAGAACAACGCCTTCCTTTTTTCAGAGTTGAAACTCAATGAGAAGTCAAATACTTGAAACTGCACAAGTTTCTTTAAATTTTAAAAACTTTCAAAACCATAGAGACAATTGAGACCATTTTCTTAAAGGCCTCACTTTGAGCTTTTCAGCTAGAACAGGATTTCAAAGGTGCATCCAGGAAGGTGGCAGTTTTTAACCCCACAGAAACACTTCATCAAAGCATGTGGATGGAGGGCTGAACAGAAATTTAGCCTCTAGTTTATTCTGCAAACGACTCCCTAGGACAACATCGATCTTTAGGGCCAAACAGGTAGATAGAATCGAAGTCAAGTGGAGTTTATCCACCCGGAAGAAGCCTCATGTGGAGCATAGCTGTTCATGCTCAGGCCACAGATTTGGTCTTACGTCATGGAGGCTGGAGTGTGGCTCTGAATGCTCACTGCTCAGCTTACTGACCAGACACCACACACACACACACACACACACACACACACATACACACACGAGAGACAACGGAAAGGAATTTGGTTGGTACAAAAGCTTTAAACTACCTTTTTCTCTTTGATAAAAATAATAACATAAATTAGAACAAACTTATCATCATTCATCTTTCACATAAAGAATTTTGGAGATAATAATTAAAACTAAACAAAGAAGAAACAGCAGAAAAATTGTGCTATGTAGAATTTTTAGATTCATCTTGGGTAAGATTAATTGTTCACTAATTTTTTTCAATTGCTATAATTAGAATCCATCCTGTGATGATTGTCATCCAGGTAGCAATTTTGTCATGGTTGTCACTGCCTGTGCCCGCCCATCAAAATGTGCAGAATGGCTGTCAGCAGCTTGGAGAAAATCTCAAAGACAATAGTTGATCAGTCCAAGGAAGGGCTGCATTTTCAGTGGCCTCGATTACTGGAAAAGCACAGGGCAACCGTAACTCTGAGACAAAAAGTGAGCTAAAAGATTGCATTCCCAAGTGAAGCATTAAAATACCTTCCTCTGTTTTGCTTTTAATGTTTTTATACATGTACAAGGAAGATAAATAATGAAAAAGTATCTCATTCGCCTCTAAGGTAACTTTTTAGAGGTACACAATTTTAATAATTTAAAGGGATTAACTAAAAAATCTTTCAGAGTTAATTAACAGCATTTTTTGATTTTTTTTCTTGGTGATGAAAAATATGATACTGGCTTTTCATTTAATAGCATCTTAGTAAATACCCAGGTGAAAGTGAAAAACCAAAAGGGGATTCTATAGGAATCGGAAAGCAACTAGTTCAAGGTTATTTAACACTTTAATCTACAAACGAGTATTTATAATAAAATATTTAATAACTAACAACACATTAGTTATTTAATAATTACTTATTATAAAACTAAATTTTATCACATGCCAAGTCTCCCTCAGGAGAGGAGGTTTAGGGTTGATGGGGTTGGCAAAGTTGAGCTGGACATGAGATTTTATACTCACTAAAGTTTCCTTCAAGAACTTATGTTTTCCCCTGTCCCACTAAAACCAAAACAAAAATCCCTCAGAGAACTCTGACAGTGAAGGTTCTGTGGGATCCCCAAACAAGCAGGTGTGGGGCTTGGAGCTCCCGGGAGGGTCTGCGCAGCACTCGGCTGGGGAAGCACAGCAGCCGGGTGCTTGGATCATGGGCAGAGTTTTCCTGCCATGGAGAGCTGGCCACTTCCACTGAGGATGAAAAGCTTGAAAAATGATAATGCTCTAACAGCCTTTAAAAAGGGTCAAATTGCTTTGAATAATTAAAAATAAAAGATTGCTCTTAAACATGTATAAAAAGAAGAGCCACTGATAATTTCTCAAGGTCATCATCTGATTCGCAAAATAGGCAGAATTTTAGAAAAAGAAAGATTTTTAATGAGGCAATGACTCATAATGCAGATCTATTCTAAATAATTATTATCATTACTCCTATTACATGTCATAGATAATAGTGAATTTTATTATGTTCTAAGTACTGTGCTAAGGATTCAAACTGGATTATTTCATTAAATCATCCCAACAACCCTAAGAAAGAATTACTCATACCATCCCCATGTCACACAGGAGGGAACAACTTGCCTAAAGTCACACAGGCGCTGGCTTGCGGTGGGAGCCTGGGTGCTCCCCCTGCAGGCAGAGCTGAGAACTGAGACACTAGCAGGCTGCTGCCTTACACTCCCGGTGGATTTATCCTTTATAAAGTCCTTTCAAACTTTGGCATGGCCAACATTTATGCCTCTAAAAATTATAGGCAAAATCGAAACAGAAAATATTTTGATAAATCCTGTTGGTTGATTAACTCATTTATATACTAATTTATTCAATAAATATATACAAATATTTAAGAACACATATTGTTCTTAAGTATATATTAATATACTATATACATGTGTGTGTGTATATATATATGTGTGTGTGTATAAAATAAAAAATTTTATTTATTATATATATATATATATATAAAATTTTAGAACCTCTATGTGCCAGGCACTCTGTGGAGTGCTGGGGGTGTACAGTGAACAAGAGAGAAAATAAACACACAGAACAAGCGATGGTGCCAGGTCTTTTGATAACGAGGCCATAGCACATGAAAGACAGAGGGTGAGCAATCAAGGAGGCGATGGGACCAGGGTGGTCGGGGAAGGTGAGGAGGACTCCGCCAGAAAGAAGTCTGGGGCAAGGCTGGCAGCTGTGCAAACTGCCGGGGAAAGATGTCACGAGAGGGGTCAAGCTGCACAGTGGTACCCAAAGCTGACGACGGGTCCTTGTTTTGGGGAGGAGGTCTGTGCACAGGGCAAGAGGTTGTAACTTGGGGTTGGCGGGGCAGGGTGGGGGCGGTCCTGCAAGCTGTCATTGAGAAAGTGGACTCATCCACATCACAGGTGGGGCCTTCTGGACTAAGTGTGAATTTCATTCTGATTGCAAAGTGCAGCCTGTGGAACCTCTTGAGAGGCAGGATAGGACCAGCTTTCAGGGGTTCAGGATGTCGGGGAGGAAGCAGCTACATATGAGAACTGGAGAAAACAGAAGAGGGAGGGTCGGAAGTGGAGCCTGAGACATGGCTGAATCACCACAATCTCAACATAAGACTTTAGTGGATAAGTAGTTGCATCCTTTGCACAAGCAAACAGAGTGGTTTCTAGAGATGGAACCTACTCTGGATGAAGACACTGTGAGCACTGTTGAAATGACAACAAAGGATTTAGAAAATTCCATAAACTTAGTTGATAAAGTCACAGCTTCTAAAAGGTTTTAGAAGATTGACGCCAAGTTTCACTGTTGGTAAAATGCTATCAAACAGCATCCCCTGCTCAGAGAAACCTGTTGTAGAAGAAGTCAATGCAGCAAACTCCACTGCTGTTTTATTTTTGAAAACTGCCATAACCACCCCAGCCTTCAGCAGCCACCACCTGAGCAGTCAGCAGCCATCAAATGGAGGCAAGACCCTCCACCAGCAAAACGATTTCTTTGTGATATTGGAACTGAACCTGCAGTATCCCTGAGATGTGCCTGTGCTAGTTTTATTTTATTGCTGCTGTAATAAATAACCACAACACCCATTTGTTATGCCTCCCTTTCTGTGGGTGTAGGGCAGCTCAGCCTCTTCCCTGCTTAGGCCCAGAGCACGCCCTTGCTCCTCCGTGAAGGCTCTGGAGAAGAGACCACTTTCAAGCCCCGTGGGCTGTAGGACTGAGGCCCCTTCTCTTGCTGGCTGTTGGCCTGGGTCATCTCAGCCTCCAGGGGTGCCGGCATCCAGGAGCTTGTGCCCCGTTCCCAGCCAGCAGTGGCAAACCAGACTTGGCCTGCTTCCCCTCTGTCCCAGCCTGCTCCTCCATCTTCCTCGGCGGCCCCATCTCTCTGGCTCTGGGGAGGAAAGTCTCTCATTTAAGGGCTCCAGTGACTAGACGGGCTCTCCTGGCTGATCATTGTACTCTCCCAAACTGAAGGTCTGTACCCTGTGAAGCAGCGGACAGAATCTCAGGGGAACCTCTTCACAATTCTTCTTACCACACTTAGCATTTTTACTGAAGGAGATTACTATAGAGATTTAAAAATTTATTAAATTCACTGCTGACCAAAGAGGGCTCTGCTAAGCAACTCAATAAGAAACATATTTGAAGGAAACGCATAGTTTAAACAAAGCTAGAAAAGGCTTTAAAACAGCTTTTAGCATGAAAATCCTTGTGTTCATGGTCAGATGCACAAATGTATGCCTTCATAAAATATTTCTTTCCTTAAGATCTAACTAGACTAAAAAAAGTATGGCAACATCTTCTGAGAGGCATACCACCAGATTTAAATCTCAAGTAAACATTCCGGTATTTTAGAAGTCTGAGAACTTTTTTTAGGCATTTAACACAGACATTTAAATAACATATTATTTCACACATGTGCATATAAATCAAGTTATTAAAAACACACACATCACACGCACACCATCATAGCACAACATGAAAATACAGTGGTGATATATAGTGTTATAAAAGTGAATCTATTTGATGTCACTAGCAGGTGAAATTTTGACACCTGGCAAAAATACCATGACATGTACTGAAATGAAAACAAAATCATCATTTAACATGGCTCTTCCCTCCCCCATCCTCAATCAGCCTGGAAAGGTTGGGCACAGGGGACCAGAGTTCACTGACCGTACAGTACCCCAAACTCCCCACACTCTTTGCAACAACTGCAACTTCTTGGTTTTATTTCTGGGGAAGGAAGATGAAGAGATTCAAGTGAGTGAAACTGTCTTTCTATGAGACATCTGATTAGGTCCTCAGAAGAATGAAGATACAAAAGTAAATGTTTCTTTTAATGAGATAATCAGTGTATATATAAAAGGGGTCTTTGAACAATTGGTTGCAGTTTGGGTTATTTGGGACTTATGGTCCATTCTGAAGTCCCTTAACACTATTTCCCCACATGCTTTAAAAATAACCCCAAGGCCTTAATTAAGGTCAGATGAAAAATTGGCAGGAATTTAGAGAGATTAAAATATTCTTATGTCAGTGAGTTTTACATTTCTGGCTTAAGAGAATATGCGGGGGACAAATCTGTCAATAATTTCATATTAACTCTCCTAAAACTCAGCTCCATATTTTAGTTAAAAGAAATTAGTAGTGATGATTAAGAGAAAATGAGTTTTCAGGACACTTGAATGACCATTCAATCACCAGCATGCCCAATTGTGCAAAAATGGCAGCCAACACTGGCAAATAAGAGCTGGCCAAGGGGTGAGGCAGCAGCGAGGCTGGCCGTGCCCCAGCCCCAGGCCTTGCTCTGCTCCAGTAAATGGACTCCTGTGATGCACCCATGGCAGCAGGAGAGAAGAGAAGTCTGCGGTGGGTTTCTCAGATCACTTCTGGCTCCTCACAGAAGGGCCAAGCCTTGCCTGTCCCCTGCTCCTGCACTGAGGGTGCCTGATGGCAGGAGCACCACAGCCTTGATCAGTCTATGAGACAAAAGCAGAGAGTCCTGCAGAGGCAGCTGTCCCGGCGCAAGGTCGCGGACCAAAGCCAGTTCCTGGCCTTTCTGTGGTCAGGGAAAGACATCCCTTACTCTGTGAGCAGCTGCAGGTGGGGTTTCTACCTCCACTAGCCCTCAGGGAAACGCACAGGTCTCTCCAGGACTCCTCCGGCTGCCTCCCTCTCCAGACCCCTCCCTGATACTCTCACTGCTTTTGATGTGCCAACTTTAATGCCCTGCTGGTGTCTCTGTGCTTGCAGTTTGCTTGGTCTCCGCCCCCCTCTCATGGCCCTGTGGGCTTCTTTCATTTGGTGGCCTTTCGGGCTTAGAGTAAAAGGGACCCCTCCTATGAGGGCAACACAACAGGGTCGCCCTAGCTCTCCCCTGGAAGGGAGGGGCTGGACTGAGTCTGTCCTTTTCAGACTTTAATGTCAGGGCTTTTGAAGGGAAAATCAGTGCACGAGAGGAAGGTCCCCACTGATCTGTACACCCCTTCTTCAATGTGTTCTTTTTTGAAGTTCATGTGCAATTTAAATTGTTAAAAATTTAATAGTACAAACACGAACTTCATGGCCACCCGTGTATTTTTAGTCCTTCACCGGCAAATCAAGAAAAACACCGATGAGAATAAAACATGCTTGGACTGTTTTGAACAATTTACATTTCTCTACACCTTTGAGATATATGTGTAAAGATTCTGGAATAAATGACCGTAAAACAAGCATTGCTGTTCACAGGGATGGAAACTTGCACATTGGGCAGCTTCTGTGTTTCCAGGGAAGACTGTGAGGGCAAACTTGGCCCGGTGGGTCTGCGCTAGTTACCTTTTTCTCTTATTTCTTTGTAGTTGTGTTTTCGTCATAACCAACTAGGGTGGGGGTCTGAACAAACTTAGGAATCCTACGATGGTTCCGAAGGCAGAGGCACGTTTTACACATGGGGTGGAATGGGAAGGAGATTGGATCAAAATTCCAGGAATCCAGTGTGAGAACTGCCAAGACAGGTGTGGCTTTGGCCTTCTTGGTCTTCTTGTTAAATTAGTAGACTTTTTATCCATTAGCGAATGTTTTTAATTTATTCACAAATGAATACTCACAATTTATTCATGAAAGATGGTGAAAACGTAAAATCCTTAAGACTCCCCCAAATCTGACCAAAATGTCAGTGCTGGTAGCACTGGTGTATGGCACTGCATGGGGGTGTCACCTTTCCATCCCCATGGTTAAACTTGGAATTATGAGAACTAATCCGTATTCGTGATAATGTGCAAAACTAAGGTTACTTTGGTTTTACTACACATGTCCTAGTAAGTTGCTATATATTTTTTCCTATTGGGTATGTGAAGTTTTTGGTGTGGAACATCATTTTATATCCCCTTCTTGTTAATTTCCTAAGCACAGTGCTCATTTTTCAGCTGTTGCTTGAGAAAAGAAGTGACATGGTTTGAAAATCCTTTCCTTCTCCTGACCCTGTCAGCCCAGGGTGTAGACAACTTTGATGGGAAAAGCACAAGAGACGCACTCTGCACTCTGCCTGGAAAGCCACAGGAGTCTTTGAATGCAACTGACCCTCTTAGAGGGTAAAAAAGTTAAGTCCAAAATTTTAGGATTTTTTTTTTTGCTCATTTTCCCCTCAGCTTTTCCTTTTTTCTGTCATTTTCCCTTTCCTCCAAAAATACTGAAAAATAACACTAATATTTATTCTCAGCTTTATGTCCAAACCTACCTTCAAACTATACATCAATACTAGACTAATTGTGCATAAAATTTAAGTTCCATTGCACTGCCCCATAAAAATGTAAAGTGCTTCAGTGGTATGATGTCTAGTGCTGAGCCCAGTCCAGTGAGGGTTGCCCCAGGACAGCACGTACAGATGCAATTACCTGTCTCGCACTCGAGCTGCTTTCTTTCACAACATTACTTTTATTACGGAAATGTATAAATCTAATTTTAATCTGAAAGACTATTGAGAAAATCAAAACTGTGCTCATGCCTTACTTTCACTAAATGTAATTAAAGATACTAACATTTTTTTCACTGAAGAAACGATTTCAGTTGCCAGCGAGAACCCTTCATTGTTCTCTGCTCCTAAGTCAGGCAACCACAGTGGACACCACAGGGCTGCCATGCCCACGTCACTCCGACTGGTTCTGGTTAAGTGGAAGTGACTGTGAAACCCGACAAGAAGAGCTGCGGTTCTCAGCAGAGGGCAGCAGAAGGTTTGTACTTGGTAGAGAGAAAACATCCCAGCTGAGTGTGAAGTGGCCCTAAATCCCCAGGGTCTGAAAGGTTGTTTTGTTAATCAGGGAAAGGCTGAAGATCTACAAGGCACGAGGACACAGATTGCAGGTGTCTCGGGGACATATGGTTATTAGCACGGGGATTTCTGACAAGCCCGTAAAGCAAACCTCTACAGGAGCTGTCTTCATTAAAAGGGAAAAAAACACTGTGGGGAAACTAACTTGCTAAGCTGACCTCTCCTTTACTTTCCTCTATTTTACTGTTCTATATGCAAGGTAAGGGTTCAATCAGAAGACTTTTCTTATTTTGGGGGGAGGTCGATAGACGTCTGGTGGGCAATGAACTTCTCAGATTATAAAATCTACAGGAACAAGGTCTTTTATTAAAACAATAGCTAATATTTGTAGAGTTTTTAGCAGGTTCCAGTTCCAGCTCTTTGTCAGACAGTTTTGTTCAGACCTCCCAACTATCCTGAGGCGTACTGTTATCATTTTCTAAAAGAGGAAGCTGCGGCTGAGAGAGCAATCTACCCCGTCCCCTTATTAGGAGGCATTTGCACCCTGACTTGGCCTGCGGTCTCTGAGACACCAGAATCTGGAGCTGCCCCTCCCGGCGCGCAGCTGCTGCCCCCGGTGGCCGCCTCAACGCGGCTTCGCCGACTGGAGACGGACGTGTGGAACGCACGCTGGATTTTGGAGACTTAGTGTGAAAGCAGAATGGAAAGTCCTCAATAATTTTTATATTGATTACATGTTGAAATTACATTTTGGATATATTAGTACACACAAAATATATTATTAAAATTAATTTCACTTTTAATGTGGGAACTGAAAAGCTTAAAATTATATGAGCAGGTCACATTACCCTGTGTCTCTGTTGCCCCTGTTGGCTTTCCATCTTTAACTCCTGTGCTGTGCCCCCCACTGTCCTGAGATGCCTTTATCACCATTCCTAGGAAAACGAACGGTCGCGAGAAAATCTGAAACTGCTCTGTATGAACCTTGGTAGTGCCTTTCACTGACCTGATTTGTTTGACAGGAATTATATCTTGTGTGGGTGTCACCTGGAATGGAAGAAGGAAGGAATTCAGGGATAAAAACTGAAGGAGCCTCTACTATCATTGCTGTCATCATGCAGGAAAGAGGATGTCACTGCATGAATTTCCCCTTCGCACTGGCATTTTCTAGACAGTGTTACTTTTTAACTTTAGGGATCTAATTTCAAAGCTCACATAGATCATTGGCCACTAATGCATCCAGTGTGTGGGTGTTTGAACAACCTGAAGCTATGGAATGAATGTTTTTGCCACAATTAATCTGTGTTAAATTAAAAAATGTAATTGGAGTATCTTGATTAAAACACAACCCTGTATGTCTTTTAGGAAATCTTCAAGCTCTTCTCAGCGAGTACTGGGCAGAGACAGCACGTCTTGGAAGCAGCAAAGGTCGCACCTTTTCTCTTCCGCGCACGTCTCCGCCATCTCTTACACCAAGGAGCCCTGACCAGGGGCTGGCTGCCATGGAGGGCGGGGGGCTGAGGGTGGGCTACGTGGTTTGAGAGGCTGTCCGGAGGAGTCTGGCAGGGTGCCTCCTATTCATCTTCACAGTCATCTGAGTCTCTGCCTTCCTCTGAGGGCACTTGCCACAGCTGTTCCCGGCCACCTGGGTGAGGGTGCAGGGCAGAGACTCGAAGGAGTCAGGGCCCTTGCCGTCTGACAGGCCACCGTTATAGGGTTCTCCAGAGAGAACTAACAAGATCGGTATCACATAGACATACACCATGGGAGAGGGGATTTACTCATGTAATCAGGAGGCTGAGATGTCCCGGGACAGGCCACCTGTAAGCTGGACACTGGGATGCCAGTAGCAAGGCTCTGAGCTGGCCCCAAATCCTCTGAACCAGAGAATGGGGAAGTACAATTTTTGGTAGAGACCGAAGGCCTGGGAACTAGGGTGGGGGCTTCTGGTGTAAGCCTCACAGCGTCAAAGCCAGAGAGCCTGGGGTCCTCGCGTGCACAGGCCGGAGGAGAAGGGTGTCCCCACCCCAGGCCTGAGAGAGACCGATTCGCTTTTCCTGTTTTTGTTCTGTCTGGACCCCACAGATTGGACGGTGCCTGCTCGCATGGAGGGGTCTCCCCTCGGAGTCCACTGACTCACGCCAGGCTCGTCTGAAAACTTCCTCAGAGACACGCCCCAAATAATGCTTTGCCAGTTCCTTAGATTTTCCTTCATCCAGTCACATTGACACCAGAAACTCATCATCACAGCTGTTCAGGTTTGGTTCACAGGACCTCCTGATCCCCACTGGCCTCCCATAAATGAGATGGGGAAGGGGAAACGCTCTAAGACGCTGGTGTCATGTTCATTCTTGCTACGTGACATACACGATCCCCTAGTGGGGCTTTGCTATCTGATCTGTCCCTCCTCCTAAGCCCTGCCCCGCTGTCCTCCCGGGAGGAGGCTTCTGGGTGTCTGTGCCGTCCTCTCCATCTTTTCTGCGGTGACTTTCTCTGTCTGCCCTTTTGGGCTCCTGCTGGTCCTCTGAGCTCCATCTCCTCTCTCTTCCTCTCCAAGATGGTGACGGGTCCTCACCGTGGTGTGTGTGTGTGTGTAGGGAGGTTCTTGGGGCAACTTGAAGATCTCCTGGCCCCTGTCACCACTGCTGTGCTGGCAATGGCTGCTAACTTCTGGGAGCTGGGAATGTTCTCTCTGCCTGTTGCCATGTGGCCCCTTGGGGTCTGGCTGCGGCCCCCAATCAGTTCCCGAACATGCAGGGCTGACGCAGACTGACCACAGACTAAGTCGGCTCAGTAGCCGGCACCTGCCCTGGCCCTATCAGAAGCTCCCGGGGCAGCACCGTGAGCGACCTGCCCTGCCCTGCCCTGCCCCTGTCCAGGGTACCCAGAATGTCTGGATGCACGTGAGACCCCAGCAGGCCCCGGGCTCTCCCCCTGCTCCGCTGCGCTCCTGACTCGCCTCTCATGCTGGTGCTAGGGGAGGTGGCACCTCGGCCCTCACCTCTCACCTCCCCCTTTACCTTACTAAGCTCTCCTGCCATGGACACAGGTCTCCGCTGGGCCCCCGCTAACTTCTCTCTCCATCCCACAACCCATCTGAAGCCTGAAGGAGGCATTAGATTTCCCTTCTGTGTCTTGTCTGAGGACAGCTTCTCCTGCCTCACGCCCTCCTATGCAGTTACACGAACATTAGGCTTTTAGGAAAGCTGGTCCATGAAGAAGAGGAAGAAGAAAAAAGAGTTGGATTAAAAAAAGAAAGAAACTGGAATCTATACCATTTTCTTGTTTTTTTTTTTTCCAAAATGAATTTTTAATGTGACTTACTCTATTGAAAGCACTGAATTCTCAGAATGCTGTGCATTGTTTTCGCCTTAGTAAACTTAAAAAAAAAGGGCCACCTACACGGGACCTCAGCAATTGGAGCTCAGCTGTCACCGTGGCTCCTCCCTGTCCTGCACGTCTGACTCGGCAACGTCTCTCTTCTTTTCAACTTCTGTACTTGCTTAGCTGTTTAGTCCATCCGCTTTTGCTACTTACAGTAGATATCACGGGCCCACCTTGTTTCTAAAAAACATGATATAACATGTGTAATAATAACTGCGAAATACAATTAAGTGCAAAGCCTTTGGTGACCCAAGAGCCTGTAGGTGAGTCTGCAAGGCTCTCACCCACAGGAGTCTGGATGTCCTGGCGCCGGCATTCCCATTTCTTCCCTATTCAGGCTCTCCTGGCGTGCCTCACACTATGTAATCATAGCTTTTCTGCCTCTTGTCAGCCATAGTTTCCTGTAAAATTTACATATATACATATATAATGTGATCTAAATATTTAAAATGAATATACAAATAACAGGTAAAAAGGATTCCCTCATGATATTCTCCAGCAAACACAGATATACAGGCCAGAACATCTCCAGTATTACATTACATAGGCCATCCTTTAAATGTCATAAAGATTACTTCTAACTATATACAAATACAGAACAGTAGTGACAGCTTTTTAAGAATGTAAGTGTTTTGAAAAGACATCCAAATCAAGCATTTGCTACTTTTCTGCAATTTAACAAAGCTCTTGTGAAAAATGTTGGGATGATCCCACTGCTTTTTAATCTGAAAACCATGTTATTTTGTCAGAGTTACCTTAGTGCATGTATGTACTACCCAATTTGGTGCTACAGCCACCCACTATTTTCCCAGTGACTTAAAGAAATTGTACTGTTGTTGCAGATCAACTGAAAATAGGTGAAAAAGAAAATGTGGAGAGAGTAGAAAACGTGGCTTTAGTTAAGTAATCTTTCTTTGCACATGTATTTTAACATCTAGTACTGACATGGCTATGATTAAAAGAAATAAGAAATCTGTATGTTTATGCTAAACTGGCTGATTTAATGATTGTTTTGACTTCTACTAAAAGGTCATCTAATATTTGATAATAAACACAATTTAATTATTTTATCTTTCTTTGAAATACAGGGAGAAATTCCTACGATGTAAAGCCTCATTATGAAAGGTCTCATTATGGTCTCAAATCCTGAAGAAATTATATTCTTTCCTTTTGACATCTTCTAATAAATAAAACTTAATATTTTGACTTTAGGCAAATTTCCCTTTTGTTTTCAGCAGCTAACAGTTATAAAAAGAGACAGTGCCGCATTAGTCACAGTAATTCCGTTTGGGGACACCAGCAGAAGCACATAAAATCCATTAGTGGCGCCAATGGCTATATCCAATCCTAATAAAAAGGCTAAATACGATTCATAAAATGAGTCTTAAAACTTCCCTGAAAACCAAAAAGAGGTGATATGATCTTTTGCGTAAATAATGCAACAATCCCCACCTTACTGGGGCTAAGGAGTTTGTTTTCAAAATACTGCAACATGATGTGTTAACATTAAAATACTTTCTCGCTACCAAATGGATATGAAGTGGGGAGATGCTCGCTCAGCTCCTACTCTTGGTCCATTAAGTCTGGGTTCCTGCCTCTGGCAGTGTTTCAGACTTCAGAGGAAGGCAATGACAACAAAAAATTTATAAGGAAAATGAGAATAAATCCGCAGCTCTTATGATCAATCACGCAATGTTAGTACTGGGGGAAACATGCATTTCTGCCTCCTGTAGAACTTCAGGCCTTTGATTTTCAGACTGTGGGAAATGTATTTTCCATCCCATAGGAAACTTCAAGATTGCAGATGGACATGCATATTCTACTCTCTCATATCATTTCTCTTAAAACAATTTGGTCTGATAATTTATTAAAAAGCATTCCCTAAAGGAATTGCACTGTTCCCCAAAACTTTTTCGTGAATTATTTTACATCAGAAAAGCACTTGAATAAAGCTATATGAAGAGTTGGATTCTTTTTTTTTTTATACTAAAAGAATAAAGATTTTTATTAAGCATTGTAAGTTGCATTCAAGAGCCTTCAGATACACCACACCATAATCCATCGACAGTCAATCAAACGCAACAGCAGTTCATTCTTGCACAATCAATGAGTTAGGGCAAAACTCCTTTCAACTTACAGTAAGATCCTCCTTAGCTCTTGCGGGCAGGGGTTGGGGAATTACATCTCATTTCTGATCACTAATGTGATGAAGAGCATCAGAAGTATATGAAAACGATAAGAAGTGATTTGATTTCAAAGTACATTGTTTGGAAACATTAACAAAAACATCAAAATGATAGAAGTATACCTGCTTCTACTAAATTCTTGATGGGAAAGTTCT